>JAHKKF010523246.1:43418-54154 GCA_019740295.1 Labeo calbasu | reverse complement strand
TTTAAACTACATTTTGGAAGTTCAAAATCGGGGCACCAATGAAGTCCATCATATGGAGAAAAATCCTGAAATGTTTTCCTCAAAAACCATAATTTCTTCATGATTGAAGACAGAAAGACATGAACATCTTGGATGACAAGGGAAGTAAATTATTTGTAAATTGTTGTTCTGGAACTATTTCTTCAAGGGATAGTTCACCCAAAAATGAAAATTCTGTCATTAATTACTCACCCCGTTCTAAACCCGTAAGACCTCTGTTCATCTCCAAACAAAAAATTAATATTTTTTTGATGAGATCCGAGAGTTTTCTGAGCCTGCAGCAATGCAAGTACCACATTCAAGGGCAAGAAATGTAGTCCCTGCATTGAAAACTGACAGAAAAGAGAATACATTTTGAATAAAGTTGTTATTTTTGTTTTCTTTGCACCCAATAATTATCTTTGTAAATTCATAAAATTAAAGTTGAACCACTGGTGTCACGTGGACTATTTAACAATGTTCTTACTACCTTTCTGGGCCTTGAGCGTAGTAGTTGCAAGGTCAGAAAGCTCTCAGATTTCATAAAAAATATCTTAATTTGCGTTCCAAAGATGAACAAAAGCCTTACAGGTTTGGAACGACATGAGGGTGAATAATTAACGACAGACTTTTCTTTTTTGGGTGAACTATTCCTTAATAAATACTGTAATAGTATATAAATAATACTAAAATAGCACTGATCTCCCTCGATGCATCGCTCTCTTGTTGCAGCCAGATGGTGTAGTTACAGCATCTACCAGAAGAGGCTAACTAGACCATGCTAACCAGCCAACCCTTTATACCTTGTTCCAAAGTCAACAATCACATGTCTAACTACTGTATTTCATATAACTAATATTCGACATTTTTTCTCTCTCTTTCTCTGTCTGTAGTTCCATGCTCTCTCGCAGGTTCAGGCTCCCTGCAGTCCGTCTCTGAGCCGACAGCAGCAGTACCAGCACCAGCAGCAGGTCCAGCTCCAGTTCCAGCAGCTGGCTCAGCTCGCCGCGCAGGCCCAGGCTCCCCTTGGCACGGGCACAGCGGGCACCTCCACAGCCCCGGCTCAACGTGACGGCAAGCTCCTGGAGGTGATAGAGAGAAAGCGCTGCCTATGTAAGGAGATTAAGGCTCATCGCCGACCGGATAAGAGCTTATGTAAGCAGGACAGTATGCCTATTTTACCCAGCTGGAGGAAAACGCCGGAGCCTCGCAAGACTGGAACGCCGCCCTGCCAGAGGCCACAGGCCGTGGTGTGGGACACGGCCATCTGACCGAGGCAGAGAGAGCAAACAGAGGTTAGGGAGTAAGAAAGACATGACTGAGAGAGACAGATGGAGTAACAACCTTTCTTCTTTTTTTCTCTTTTGCGTGTGAAAAGACAAAATGGGAATCTTAGGGGAAATGAGAGAAGTGGCCTTTGAGTGAAGAGATTAAAATAAGACTGGAAAGACAAAGTGAATAGCATGATTTAGAATAAATCTCTCTGTAGAAGCAGGAGAAAATGTGTTCCACATGGTGTTTATGTGCCATACACATGCAGCAGACGAAACACACACACACTGGGTTGCCACCCTAGTCTGAACTCTCTCTGACCTGCTGCAAATACAACCTGTGCTGCTGAGTTTACAACCTTTTTGAAACACACTGGAAACCTTTGGAGCACCGTGACATTCGTACTCTGAATATAAACCACTAGTGAGGAGAATAGACATGCTTTTTCCTCCAGAGAATGAAGAAATGATCAAAACTTGATGTGTAAAGAACGAAGAGACGCTGAAAGATCATAGTAGAGCTTTTCTTCATATCATAAACTGTCTGTGACTTTGGGCTTGTGTGTTTTTACTGACCAGATTTACTCAGTTATGCTGCTGTTTCCTGGGCACCCACTAGACTGATGTTTTTTTACATTCCAGAAGAGTGTCAGAATGTGTGTATGTGTGTGAGAGAGTGTGTGTGTGTGTGTGTGGTGTCATGGTGAGCTATGTAAGATGTATCTTTGCATCGGAGACGTGTGAGGCTGGAAGCAGAACAGAGATGAGAGGAAATCCAGACATACAGGGAAGAAAATGGTGAGGAGTACAGGGGAACGAGTCAATAAAACACAAAAATCAACATGTATACACAAAAAAAAAAGTCTTACACATTCAGACACAAGAAACGATGATGAAGGGCTGTGTGGTACTGTCGTAGTTTGTAGAGGAGATTCATTTGAAGTCTAATTACTGCCTATTGATTGAGTGCCAATTTGCTGAGTGTGGTGACACGTGTGTCTGCGTATTTTGGGAGCAGAAGAAAAGCTGTTCAGCAGAAGTTACATGACTTTTGTAGCAATATTTGTTAAAGCAAGAGACTGATCATTAGGCCCAGTCCAGTACAAAATCACGATGGCGAAAAAAGACGGATGCGCATTGCATTATTTCACAAAGTCAAATCAATTATGTAACATTCACTTGATGAAAACAGTAACAGTAAGATCACGGGATGAGCTTCATTACAAAATAGAAAATAGATTGAGGACCAACGCACGGGCTGCGTTAACACGAGGTGTCATTGTGTTCACCTAAAACCGTCGGACCACCATATTTACGCATCTGTTTACATTTAATCTGTATCTGAGCATATCCGGAGCTAACGTCTAACTGTATTTTTCTGTCTTTTTGGCAGCATAGTCTCATGTGTCAATCAATGAACCTTTCGCAAAGACCCGCCCCCCTTCGTTACGCGCTGCACATGATGCTGTCACGCAGTGGAAAAAATATCGCGGAGTAATGTCTATCAAACTCCCTGCAGTGGGTCAATTGGTGTTGCAATGGAGTTTTTAATAAAATATAATAACATATATAGAAACTTTTTGTCAGTCTTATCATACTACAGTCAGATTGAGCAGTCAAGTGTAATGCTTAATATAACAAATGATATCTCTTACTGAAATATGTATTAGAAAACCTATGAAAGATTTGTTATTTAAAAAATCCACATCGTTTTATATATATTTTGGACTATGGGGGACGCCATTATGACGTGAAATGGTTGTGCTCGGTGAGCTACAGGTGCTACCAGTTTTCACCCCAACACAATTCAAATACACAACTCTGAAAATAAAATACTGAGGCAGTATTACAGGTGGCAGTGGATGTAAGTGTAGGCTTAAACCAAATGTCGTATCATCGATTTTCCCCACAATGAGTCTAAATGTCCCAGATGTCCAGTGAAATTCGTGCTGAGAAACTCCTTCAGTGGCTACGGCGTCATGACAAGCATCGGCATGTTTACAGCCTGCCAGGATGGCATCTAGCATTTCTTGTCTCTGCCCTTTGTAAGCTCTTTCAGTAGCTGTGGTCTACTAAAATCCTCAAAGGCATCAGGGCTAAACTGAAGAGAACAAAGACACAGGTCTTCAGGAAGTTTTATTCGTCCACAGGCAGTAAAACCCATGGTTTTACTACAAATAAAACCAAAAAAAAACAAACAAACATGGTTACTATACTTAAACTATGGTAACTACAAATTAACAACGGTTTTGGTATTCTAACCATAGTTTAACCATGGTATTTGTAGCAAAGCGGGTTTAACAAATGGTCATCAATACGCCAAAAAATCCATGATCATCCCATTTTTTGCTCCTCTTATCGCTAGGAAGAGGAGTGAAGACTTACATTACTTCTCTTGTTGTCCTTCGACTGAAAATTACAACCGAAAGCTGCACAATGTGGCATTGTATCAGTATTTTATATTCCGAGTTGTATTCCGAGTCTTGCGGTAAAAAATTGCAACAATTGGCGAAAATGTGTAAAAATGTAAATATGTATTTATACAAAATATGTATAAAACGATGTGAATTTTTTAAATAACGCAAGTCTTTTAATGGGCTTTCTGCTACGTATTTCAGTAAAATATATCATTTACGTTATATTAAACCATACAAGTCTTAATTCCTGGAGTTCCCTTTAAAGAAAAATCAGTTTTTGAGCAAACTCCACCTCTTCACACGGTCCAACGCTCATGCGCACATGCATATACAGAAACGCACACACTCGCAGCGCTTTGCTGGGAGAAATGAACACACAGCGGCGCTCCTCAAACCGATGCTGGAACTTTCCACACAAAGGAAGCGAACCACATGACATCGAGATTAAACGAGAAGAAAAAAAACACAAGGTGTTAAAATCTGTAAAATAAACATGTACAACTGTATTGATTATGTAGCAATTATTTCCACTTTCATACTTGTAATCAATAAATATATTGTAGCATATAATGTATAAAAGTACAAGGTGTTTAATTGTTTTATAAAGAAATTTAGTAGTTTTATCTGTGGCTACCTGTCTACACTGTACTGAATGGACCGCTAAAATGCGAGCCCTCTCTACTAAAGGCACAGTCCCAGACACACAAACACCAACCTACCAACCAATGTTTTTTCCGGCTAATATCATGCAAGTCCCTTTAAGCAACTTAAGTCTGATCACATTCATACCCTCACCGACACACTCTACCCGGCTCGTTGGAATATCAGTTGGATATTTTTGAAGTACTTCTGCTGCTATATTGCATTTCTACTATTGCTTACATATCCCTCACTGCTGTTGTTTGATTTCTCTTCTTCATTCTTTTGAGTGCTCTTTGATTTTTTATTTTTTTTTTAAATTACGCGATGGAGTTTTGAGGAGTGGAACCTTTTGTAACTGTTGGCAATTGAATGTTTCTCAGTTGTTGTTGTGGTTGTATTTCAAAGTTGTTGTTATTTTTCCGAACAGTTAGCACCACCAACCTGTACAGTTCTCACCCTGGCAACACTACTGTAAATGGCAACGCTGCAGTGATGTTGCCAAGGGTTTGACATGTTGTCACCACGACACCAGGGTTTCACTGCACCATTTGAAACACAGTCTTTATCAGACAGTATGGCGGACCACAGTAGAGGAGGGCTGGTGCAATGCATGCTGGGAGTTCTTGACGGATTCCCTTAATCATTCAGTTCAAGGTTGGGCTGCGTCCCAGTCTATATAAATTGTGCCCAGTTTGTACTTCAGATATACTAAATAATCATCTAGTGGCAATTTATTAAGATGAAAAGGGTAACTTAAGTATTATTGGGTAAACTAGTTTACAGAAACTGTCGGCTTTGCGTGTCTACATAAATGGTGGCCATATTATGAGTGCCATAATATATTGGTATGGTAAGATACGGTGTACCTTGGAAATCACTGTAGTGCTATATTTGCATTGATATCGTCATGAAATAAATTTTATATGATGAACTGAACATCACATGTTGCAAATAACTGTATGTGTGAGAGCGAGTGAAAGAAACTGTTGCAGTGCACATGGATTTATTGTCGTCTTGTCCTGCAGAAGGCTTAACGTACAATCAATGGAATATCTGCTTTCACATTCTAACTTGGTCATGTTTTACATTCCCTGTCTCTTCAAGGAATAGTTCACTGAATAATGAAAAATTGCTGGAAATGTACTCACCCTCAGGCCATCCAAAATGTAGATCAGTTTGTTTCTTCATCGGAACAGATTTAGAAAAATTAGCATTACGTTACTTTCTCACCAATGGATTCTCTGCAGTGAATGGGTGCCGTCAGAATGAGAGTCCAAATAGCTGATAAAAGCATTACAGTAATTCACAAGTAATCCATGTGACTCCAGCCAATCAGTCCGTCAGTGTGTTGCAATGTGAAATCCTGTGTTTGTACAAAACAAATCCATCAAGACCGCTATCCATAATAGTGCTTTCTCCAGTAAAAATAGTCATCTTTCAAAGTCAGATATAGCACTGTTTACAAGTCGAAAACAGTTTCAAACTTTTTCAATGGATGAAGCGTTATTATGGATTATGGACTTTAATTTTAACCAGAAGTGATGGGTTAAAGGAAGGTAAAACGCATTAATGATAGATTTGTTTCTTACAAACATGCAACTTTTTACTTTACAAGACTTTTTTTATCAGCTGTTTGGACTCTCATTCTGATGGCACCCATTCACTGTAGAGGATCCAGTAGTGAGCAAGCGATGTAATAATTTCTCCAAATCTTTTCCAATTAAGACATAAACTCATTTAGGTCTTGGATGGCCTGAGGGTGAGTACACTTTCAGTGAATTTTTGCCGGAACTTTTCATTTCATCCTGACCTTCCAGACTTGTTATTTCAGTATCCAGTTTCACTGTGGGCAGTTGTTTCTTACTCATGTTTCAGCATCATGAATACAGCATGCTGTAACAACAATCTGTTGCTAAAATGTGTTGACTGATTTGTTGGTTACTGATGTCCTGTATCATAGATGCAGTTCCTGTACAAGTTGGCTCTGATCTGTCATTGTCATTGGTAACTCGACTATTGTGATGTGACAGATTTATCAAGTACTGCCAGTCATTGAAACATCTACAGATTATTTGAGTGCTGAGAGGACGTTTAAAACATAGACTGGATTTATGCTTTAGGGTTTGCTGCCCAGAGCAACCGAAATATAAAGTATATGGTTATTTAGATAAAAAGATTGCTTGGGCATTTGCCAGTAGTTTTATTTGCCTTAATTAGCACTGTAAAATCTGGATGTTTGTAGAACATAATATAGAATCTGTAGAAATAGAAATAGAATCTTATTTTATGTATAACATAAATTAAGAATTTTCTTTAAGGGGTCATGAACTGCCTTTTTTTATTATTTTGTACTGTCCTCTGAAGTCCACTTATAATGTTACCAAGACTTGTACATCAAAAACATCATAATTTAGAAGTAATAGGCTATTTTCTGTCCTGTTTTGACCCCCCTCATCAGAACACTGTTTGACTAGGCGTGGTGGATTGTAGACTTAGAAGTACGTGTGTATGTTTGACAACCTATATCCTTCATAGATGGAGGCATGAATACTCAGTATACGTCAAACAATCTGTATTAACAGACAAAGCAATAGAGACCACGTAATAAAAACAGTTACTCACACTCAGTTACTCATCACCGTCGGATCCAATATAGTCGGCAAAGCATCGTGTTTTAGTTTTAGTCTTTCTGAGAATCCCCCATCGAATTGTGCTTTGTTTGTAAACAAATCCAAGGTAAAATGAAGTGAACAAAGGGCCAAGTTCCTACAGACGCGGTCTGGTTTATCCACTCTTTCCTAATGTTGGGATCAGAAGGAAGGCAATGCAAAGATTGTTTTTCCAAAACTTGGCACTGCACAGCATCTTCTTGTCTTCAAAGCCATCTTTATTGTTTTGTTTCTGTGTAGACCTCTCTTGTTATTTACACTACATGTGGGCTAAACAGGCAGCGATATAGAATATTACATCATAAAGTGGCGGATTTCACAACCTACCATTTTGACAGACTGGCTTCAATATAAGCAAGAACATTTTGAGTTCCAAAACTTGCAGGATTTTTTTATAATACGATGACCTCTTATATGTCAAAAGATCAAGGGAATTTTGGTTTCTCAGTTTTTTTTAAATTAAATTAATATTTAACTTCATATTATTTAATTATATGCTGAGCATAATTAAATCAAATCTTTTGAAGTAAATGCCTTGACAGAACGTAAAATGTCAAGTTGTCATTAATCTCCTACATTTTTAAAAATTAAATTAAATCTATATTACAGGAAAAGTTCACTTCCAGAACAAAAATTTACAGATAATTTACTCACCCCCTTGTCGTCCAAGTTGTTCATGTCTTTCTCTCTTCAGTCGTAAAGAAATTGTTTTTTGAGGAAAACATTTTGGGATTTCTCTCCATATAGTGGACTTCTATGGTGCCTGCGAGTTTGAACTTCCACAATGCAGTTGTGGCCTAATGGTTAGGGAGTTGGGCTTGTAATCAAAAGGTTGTGGGTTTGAGTCTCATGTCCGGCAGGGATTGAAGGTGGAGGGATTAAATAATAATGTGCATATTTGTTCACTACTCACTACTGTGTGTGTGCACTTAAATGGGTTAAATGCAGAGCACAAATTCCAAGTATGGGTCACCATACTTGGCCTCATGTCACGTCCTTTCCTTTCCTTTCCACTGAGTCAGTACTTCTGCGGTGTCGGAAGATTTTGAAGTTAGAGGAGAAAATGAGATGGGAGTTTTTCGACATTACCCTAATTGTATTGAACTGGAGTGCACAGAGTATGCATGAGCACCGCAGAGCTTGACAAAACGAGCATTTGAGGTTAAACGTATATAAATGTACATTTTTTTTAGACAATAACCAATCGTTTCGTTAGATAAGACCCTTCTTCCTCGGCTGGGATCGTTTAGAGCCCTTTGAAGCTGCATTTAAACTGCATTTTGCAAGTTCAAACTCGGGGGCACCATAGAAGTCCACTATATGGAGAGAAATCCTGAAATGTTTTCCTCAAAAAACATAATTTCTTTACGACTGAAGAAAGAAAGACATGAACATCTTGGATGACAAAGAGGTAAATTATCTGTACATTTTAGTCCTGGAAGTGAACTTCTCCTTTAAGTGATTCTTGACATAAGACAAGTTATCAAAGGTAATCAAAAACACTGTCAGTAAAACTGCTAAGTAGCCAAACAATATAGCTATATTAACTATTAATGCCCCCTTGCTTGCTGGCAAATACCATTTAAATAAATGCATCTTTGACATAGAGCTGTCTGAAATAAAATAAATGCATTAATCAAACTCACCTGTAATGCTTGTTTAAGATCAGCCTATGTATATAACAGAAGAGCAGTATTAAGATACATTACCTGTTTAGATACATTAGCTGTAAGTAGCTACAATAATCAAATAGATTTTGGTTGCTTATTTTCAGTAGCCTGTTTTTTACTTAATCCAAGACTGTGTTTTTACAGTGCATCTGATAATCAGTGGCTATTGGAAGTCTTTGCACGGAACAGCACAGAACAGAGACGCCACGCACATCCCGAGAGGAGTTTTCGCTGGCTTTACCTGAGACTTCCCAGAGCAGGGCACGCGAGTGTCTCCTTGGCAACGGCCGCATGAGATACTGACAGATGCCCCCACAAGTCTCTGCCATCACGGGCTTAACGACGTGCCAATTTGCTGAGGGGGGCGGGGCCGAGTGCGCCGCATAGCGCTGCTATTGGCCAAGAAGTAACTTGAGTTTTGCTAAAGGAGGGCTTTGTTTTTTTTGTGGGTGGGAGGGGGCTGAGCAGGCAGAGCTTGTTTTACTGCAGTATCGGCACAGTAGAATTGCACTGCTCTCTCTGTCTCTCTCTCTCTCTCGCTCTTCTCTCTGCGGAATGCGCACTGCACTTGTGGGTGGGTAAAACGCCGGGCGTTACAGAAAGAGCGAGGTCTGCTCTCACTCAGTCCTCGCTTGAGTGCTCAGGTTTCGGCAGAGTGCCTTGAGAATCGCTTTTACCCAGTTTTCTTTTAAAAAGCTCTCTATTGAGACCTTAAAGATCGCTTTAACCCTTTCTCCACACTATTCAAGGGGTGAACAGCTCTTTATTACTCTCAAAGAGAGTGTTAGCCCCGAGGCGTTGACTCTGTGAGTGCACATTTATTTTCTCCAGAAAAATGGCAAAGGATGATCAGAAGAACACGTGGAAGGAGTTCTTCTGGAACCCGAGAACGCGCGAGTTCTGCGGAAGAACCGCGAGCAGTTGGGGTAAGTCTTGCATAGGATTACACGCATGCACATATGCTAATTAGTTTCACGTTATTTTGCATTTGTAATAAGAACTGAATGGGCACAGCGAGTCTCACTCCATTAGTGCGGATAAGTTGACTGAGGAGGCGGTTCGCTGTCCGCGGTGCTGAAACTCCAATTTGTGCGTTTTGCCGGGCTGTAATGCGTCACATGCGTTTCCTAATACATTAGCCTTAGAATGTGTTAGAATCTTAGTCGAATTTCCAGAATAGATTCAGGTCACCGTACTCACTGATTATTGTGTTATGATAGACTTTGCAGGTAGAAATGCTGAATGCGCGGCATCAGCCAATAAACAGCGTGGAGAAATGTGATGCGTCGAGTCACTGCAAAACTACACAATGCGCTTCAAGCAGAATGTCTGAATAGAGGCATGCACACATCAGTATTCCCTGCACCACTTTCTAGAACAGCAGTAAGTTTAACTGTAAAAGAATATTGAAATGCTGCAGCAAAAATATGTTAAATGCTTTGCTATATATGGTAAAAAGTAGAATTTAATCAACGAAACGTATTTTTCTGTGAAATGTTATTAAAATGTTGTAGCTACACCGTATGTTTTATTGTATTGAGGCTATTTTGAAGAATTTTTTATATTTAAAAGACAATTCATGTGTGAATCACTTTTTAAATTAATAGGGCAAGGGGCATTTTACAGTTTTCTTACTCAAAATTTCCTTGCTATTTGTAGCAGGCTTTCTGTTGTATATGTCTTTTCTAATTCATATTTGTGACACTGAACCACAAAATCAGTCATAAGGGTCAATTTTTTTTAAAACGGAGATTTCTATATCATGAAAGCTGAATAAATGAGCTTTCCATTGATGTATGGTTTGTCAGGATATGACAATATGTGGCCGAGATGCAACTATTTGAATATCTAAAATCTGAGGTTGCAAAAAAAAATAAAATATCGAGTAATTCGCCTTTAAAGTTGTCCAAATGAAGTTCTTAGCAATGCGTATTACTAATCAAAAATTAAGTTTTGATATATTTTTGGCATTAAAGAAAAATTGACAATTTTGACCCATACAATGTATTGTTGGCTATTGCTACAAATATACCCATATTACTTATGACT
>JAHKKF010523246.1:24233-34464 GCA_019740295.1 Labeo calbasu | reverse complement strand
GAGGGACTCCCCCAGAAACACTAGTTTTGAGTAGCATTTGGGTGTGTTTTGTTGTGAAAACCTGGCAACCTTGCACAGAATGTACATTTTCAAAGTAGAATAACTGACTGTGGCGCAAATTAGAATGTTTCCGTATACAAATGTATTGGTACAATAAAAAAATTACATACACCACCTTCATAGTATTTCTTTCAAAAAAAAAAAAAAAAATGACCACAGACTTTTGAACTTGATCAGTGATGTTAAATAATATTTTTGACTTTTTAGATTTTACCACATGAAGCTGTTTAAGCAGTTTAGGTTAATGTAATTATAGTTTCTGAACTTTACTGTAACATCTTGCAATTCACCTCTAAAACTTTTCATAGATCATAATGTGTGATTGTAAGTTCTGCATAAGTAGTAAGTGATGATAAACCAGAGTGACACGTGCTGGAGTGATTGTAAGTCATGTCTGCGTGCACTTCAAAGCTGAATCACCCTTCAAACATGTGCTTCTGTCACACTGTCCAATTATCCATCTTTGCCAGCTTCGCTCGGCACCGTCAAGAATAGGGTCGACTGATGTACTACGAAATTAAAAATAGAGCTTGTGTACATTTTTAATAAAATGAATATTTCACCACGCTCTGACACTTGCCTCATTTAGAAATTTGGGTTTAAAGCCCATCTTTTTCCACTTCTAGTTTTGGTGAGTTCATAGCAAGGCACATACAATGGAATGCTTGGATGCAAACAACATATATCCTTAGCTTCTCATGAGAGTTGAAACAGGGCTACACAACAGAGTCAGATGTTCCAATCAGATGGAACGTCCATTGAGATGAAGCTGAAGCTAAATCTTTGTGGCACCAGCTTTTAATAATTATATTTCCACACTCTTCTCATTTTGTGGAAACTCTTTCAACTAACTCAAAGCTCCCTCTTATTAGCTAGTGGCCCCCTCATGTCACAGGCTCCGTTTCATTCCAACTGTGACTAGCTGAAGTTCATTAGGCGGTTCTGAGATGGGCGAACGTGGGCTCAAGACATCGGAGGACGCCGACGTAGACCAAACTACAAAAAAGTAGGTATGTGGGCTAGCCACGATCCCCCCGAGGCCTGCCTTTCTTCCAGTAATTATGATCTGGACAAATTAAAACAAGCCTTTTCTCGAACCTTCTCCTTCTTCTGCTTTAACATATTAAATATTTATTCACGAGACAGCTCTGAAAGCAATGAAAGTGAATTCTATATATTCATACTGCCTTTCCTTAATTCATGAAAAGACTGGTTAATTATTATGAGACGGTCTATCTATTTTTCATCTGGACGTCTCAGTTGGGTGCTGTGGAGTGGGAAGTGAGCGTTAGGGTTTATTAGTTTGAGTTGAAAATCTGCCTCATTGACCTAAAACTTAAGTC
This sequence comes from Labeo calbasu, assembly GCA_019740295.1. Classification (NCBI taxonomy): domain Eukaryota; kingdom Metazoa; phylum Chordata; class Actinopteri; order Cypriniformes; family Cyprinidae; genus Labeo; species Labeo calbasu. The sequence continues at coordinate 33,061 of JAHKKF010523246.1, read as the reverse complement.
AGAATCTCATAAATATGCATACGTGTATATAACATGAAGTCAATATTTACTGCGCTTCCTTAAGGACAGTTGAATAACTTTTAAAAAGTGAAAATCGCCGTATAGAAATGATAGAAAAGAAAGTCATAACTATGACACTGTCATTGCATCTTTCCATTGACAGCCATTGGAAAGTCGCCATGCTTTCTGACGAAATAAATTTGTTTTCCAAGCAACATATATGCAGATATGTCATTATATTACAGTAGATGTTTTGCCATCAGCCAGAGATGGCAGATTTCAAACTGCGCACTTCTCAGGGAGGGGGTTATCCATAAATGGCACAACCGATGGGGATTGATAAATGGGAATGTTAACGGATAGCTCTCTCCAGGTATTATAGACCTCCTAGACGTAAATCTTGAAGCATGAAATATATTAGTGGAAATTAACAAATTATTGTCTCTACACTGTCTCTGGTTTTCCACCGGAGCTCAACAAAAACGGAAAGCGGTGATATCGACCTGACTCTTCAGTGTTTGTCTCGCTCAGAAGAATGAGCTCAGCAATATTCAGATTTCCTCTGAAGGTTATTTGTCAGAGTGTCAGTGATAATGCCAATTATTTTCAGTACGGCGGAGCCGCAGAGTCAGCGTGGCGTTCTGCGGATGGGCATGTTGCCAACGGCAGAGCAAGCACACACACACACACAGAATGGCATAACATGCCATGCGGGTCGAGTACAGCTCATTTTAGTGACAGGTAGGTTGAGAGGGGTAAACCGCTATTTATGTGCATCATTTATGAATATAATCTCCAATAGAATCACGATATTGTCATTACATACCAATCAAAATCCATGAATGGCAGTGTCTATCCATTTATGCTTAAAGAGTGCGCAATCCAGCCGCATAATTTCATCTACATAATAATCGATTCTGGTTCACTCTGGTTCATCAGCAGGGGAAGTAGCAACTAGAAGGAAAGGCCTTTGATGTCATTACGGTTTGTGAGAATTGCTTTCAGAAGTGTCACCTGCTTATATGGGTTTGAATAAAGGTGAGGAAAAAAAACTTTTCTCAGCCAAAATTTTCACTGGCCCCACCACAAAAATTTATAATAAATGGTTTTATTATAAGCAGTGTATTTTTATATAAATTTTTAAACGCAGCACTAAATGTTTTCTTTAATGATAAATTAAAAATGATAAATATAATATTATCAGTTTAGAAATTTCAATGTTACTTACAAAAAAATAAAAAAATAAATTCTAAAAATATTTAAAAAAAGATAAATATTATACAGCTATAAGAAAACTGAACAAAATATAATTAATATTTTAATAATTAAGCATTTAATTATATAACTTTAGTAATTACAATTAAAACTTGGTAACCTTGTATGAATGCATATTTGTATATACTAAACGTAGGACTGGTGCTTAAGATATTGTTGGTCATTTAGTGATTTTATAAAAAAAGGAGAAAAAAACTAAAAATACTACTACTAATAGTATGAATTCTACTACTAAAAACAATATAAAATGCACTAGGGATTAATGAATATTAATCACGTTGTCTGTGTTCGCTGATCTGATTCGCTGAAATCAAAACAGGGGCGATAATAAGTGAGCGCCAGCCAATGAGATTGCAGCCCACTACTGGAGAAACCGGCAGTATCTTATGGTTGTTCTTAAAAGCTTACAACTTCGTTATTTTGACAGGAAAACACAACAAAGCCTATCGTTTACATGTAGCCAGGACTCTATGCTTACTTTTCTTTTTAACTTAAAAAATTTAGGAGCACTTTCAAAATTTTAGGAGCACCTTCTTATCAACAATCAAAAAATATGATAAAAAATTAGCCTTCCCATTAAGAGGTGATATTTGACTCCTTAAAGTGAATTAAAGGGGAATTTTGTTTTTAACTTTGTAATGGCATTTTTGTAACTTTATTAAAAGTATGTCATCTTTTATGTCAAATTTAAAAAAAATATACATTTTACAAGAATTTTAAAATTTCTAATTAAAACAACAATAAGAATAAGTAGAATAAGTTGAAATCAGTATTAACAAAATTAATTTGTACTACAGAGGTGGCATAGAAGAACACAAAAGTGGCTTGTAGGTGTATTTTCATGTTTAATGAGGCTCAGAGGTTGCATGCATGCAATCAAATACATAAGTTCATGTTGAGATTAATGTTTTGAATATAAAATTTTGAATATAGAAATATTAAATGATTTAAATAACTGAAAAGATATTTTAAAACTCAAACTGCCAGTATGTGGCGGCAAGTCACTGATTTAATTACTGAATCATTAATTCATTTGAACGGCTGATTCATTCAGGAATAAAGCAAGTGACTGTCTTTATGAATGGGTAATTGAATCATTTACTCATTAGATTTGTTTAAAAACTTACGCTCATTCATAAACGAAACAACCCTGTGTTTGAATGGAGATGAGCAGTGGCTCAGTTGTGACTTTGTTTCAAACTATTTCTGACGACAAAATAAAGTAAAATCAGGCAATAGTGTTATAGTCAGACAATATAAGTCACTTAATATTAACTTATTGTTTATTTAGCTGTTGTATTAAATCAATATCTCATTTACAAACTCCCTTAAAAATAATTAAGAGCTTTTACTCATTTTAGTTAATCGCGATCTCACAAAGTTCCATTATAAGGAACGAAGCTCTCAACACTGCACAATGAATCACTTATTTACACTTTCTCTACACTTTTTTAAGGAAAGGATTCATTAGATATGTCTGTGATACGTTGCAAATACACGTAGAAACCTTTGAAGCCCCCCTTAGGGCAAACACAAATATGCTGATCGGGTCAGTCGCACTGGTGCTCCTAAATATTTTTTCATAGTTACACCATAGACTGTAAAAAATATGGACGTAGTGTCCGTGATGTCACCCGTAGGTTTCTGAAGAGCATTTTTGAAGCTCTTAGTGGGCAGGAGTCGGCCGTCGCCATCTTGGAATCGCGAATTGCGATAATCGAAAATGGGCAAATAGGCGGGACGTGGGTGGAGCTGGTTGCTGAAACCACGCCCACCTATCGCGACGGTGGTGACAGCAGCGGCAATCCACCTGTCACTCAAGTGGCCACGCCCTAAATTATGCAGAACTTTAAGGCTTAATATAAATTAAATGGATGAGTTATAAAAAAAAAAAATCACCCCCCTCACAGTTGACATGAAGGGCAAAAGTAGCTATATAGACCAAAACCACTTTTTGAACCAGGCTGTAAACATATTTTTTTCTGCTGTGAAGTTGGGCATTTTAACATGAGGAGTCTATGAGATTGACTCCCTTTTGCAGCCAGTCGATGAACTGCAGTTTTAGTCACTTCCATGTTGGCTTCAAGAGAGAGACCGGGAGGTTGCCGCTTGAGTCGCACGCAGTAGTTTTCAGTTGCAAATGTGATTGAAATGGTTGCACTGTAGAGCCCTGGTATCTCGTCAATTCTGCATTGTAGGACTCTCTTGCTCTCTCTCAGCAAAGCAATGCCGAGTTGTGTGCCTTCACACTAGAGTTTACGTCAAATACAGATACGCTGCACATCCATTGAGATGAAACAGAACACGTCGCTTAACAGAGAGTCAAACTCTAAAGCGCTCAATAAGAGTGTTTGGCGAGTGAAAATATCTGTGCTAAAGTTATACTAGCCTCTAACTCACACTACTGGTGAGTAAAATCTAAGAATTTATTAGCCAATGGATAATGTTAGACATCATTGTTAGCCTAGAGTGGAAATTTAGTCGCATTGGGTCATTCTCACAATCTCGAAAAAACTTTTATGTTCTTCTACGTTAGCCAGTTAGACAATGTTACATCGGTGACAAGTTTAAACAAGCAGAATTTGCAACAATATTCAATACACGAAAAAAGTTTTCAAGGCACAATAATTATCGACAACAACATTTCCATCAGCTGGCCCGAAACGTTCTCACACTGGCCCCTGAGAGTTGTGCAAAAAGCAAAAAAAGTCCACCAGAACTGCAAATTGTGTGTTAGCAACAAGAATGTGTCAACAGTTTTGCAGAAACGGCGTATTTCTGGCACATTATCATGAGAAATGGATGCCTTAGTGTATTGATTCAGTCATAGTGTGTTTCCAATTGAAAAATACTGTAATTATAGTAAAGGTACTTGGACAGTGATGTGACCATACTTCTCTTGTACCTCTCTCCAAGCAGAACTAGCCTCCAAGGATCTGTAGGGGTCCGTGGGTGAGAAAGAGAGAAAAATAGACGGAGAAAGCAGAGAAACAGAGGGAGGGAGACGAGAGCTACTTGCCTTGGTTGCAAAGCGAGCCGAAGAAGCCGGCCAGGCACTCACAGTGACCCGTGACGTGATGACACGGCCCTGTGCTGTGCACACACTGTGGGCATGACTGGCTGCAGCGGTGCCCGTAGAAACCAGGAGGGCAAACTGTCATGGGTAAAAGGACAGGAGGAGAGGAACAGAAAAGAAAACAGAGACATGGAAGGAAAGATAAATTGGGAATTAGAGAGATCAGACACTTAATAAATGGAAAATATAAATAGAAATACTGATACATTCTGTAATATACTGAAACCATTATGGTAATGCTACCATCTATGACCACTCGAGGTTTGAAACATTCCTCCAGGTACTAGCGTTTAACCCTAAACCACAGGGCGACTGTCATTTGTACAGCTAATATAGACAGAAATAATGAGTGGGTTTTGTCATCCTCATGATCAGGCTCATTGTTTTACAGAGCATGAGGGCTCAGTCTGTCTCTGTCACTCAGCTCTGTCCGAGACGGGAGCTTCTGCGGGTCATTTTTCTTCATTAGAGTCTTGATTCGCTTTAATTGCTGTAGCTTTGTGTAATGCAGGAGAGTAGTGTGTGCTGACCTTTCCACCATGGGTGGTGGACCTTTGTAATTAAGATAATTGTACAACAACGAACAGTGTGGTGAAGATTAATCGCGTTCTCTTTCCCTTCTCGCTATAATCTTGGAACACACACACTTGCACGCACATTGCCTTACTGGGTAAATCTCATGACACATGTCCAGATAACTTTTTTTTAACCCAAAATTAACAGAAATAAATAATTATTTTATATAAATACTGTACGCCCTTATTTTATGCACTTTTTTTAATATTTAAAAAAAAAATCTGTGTATTCCAGTGTTTACCCAATGGATTATTCCAGTGTTTCTTTTTTTTACTGTAATACAGTAAAACTTATAATTTAATTTTAATGGGAACATACGATAGATAGAACGATCGATAGATAGATCGATAATAGAATGATCGACAGACAGAATGATCTATAGATAGATTGAACGATTGATAGTCAGATTGAACGACAGACAGACAGATAGATAGATAGATAGATAGATAGATAGATAGATAGATAGATAGATAGATAGATAGATAGATAGATAAAACAATAGACAGACAGGCATAGTTAGAGACTGAACGACCTGTAGAACGATCAATGGATAGATCAATAAATAGAATGATTGATAGAATGATCAATAGATAGATAGATAGATAGATAGATAGATAGATAGATAGATAGATAGATAGATAGATCGAATGATAGATAAATTGATTGACAGAACAACAGATAGACAGATGATAGATAGATAGATAGATAGATAAATAGATAGATAGATAGATAGATAGATAGAATTATAGATAAATCAATAGAACGATAGATAGATGATAGATAGAATGACTGATAGATAGATAGATAGATCGATAGATAGACAGACAGATAGAATCACAGAATGATAGACAGAACAATAGAAAGAACGATGGATAGATAGATAGATAGACAGATAGATAGATAGATAGATAGATAGATAGATAGATAGATAGATAGATAGATAGATAGATAGATAGAACGATCAATGATAGAATGACAGAACAATCAACAGACAGAACGATAGAACGATTGATAGACAGATAGAATGATAGACATGATACACAGAATGATCGACAGATAGAACGATCAAACCATACATAGATAGACAGATAGATAGATAGATAGACAGACAGAACGATAGATGATAGAATGACGGAACAATCAATACACAGAACGACAGATAAAAAGATCGACAGACAGATAGAACGATAGATAGATGATACACAGAACGATCGATAGATAGAACGATTGAACAATAGATAGATAGATAGAACAATGGATAGATAGAGCGTTTGATGATAGAACCATAGATAGATAGACAGACAGACCGACAGAACAATCAACAGACGGAACGATAGATAGAATGATAGATGGATAGAGATGATAGAACAATAGATAGATACATAGATAGAATGACAGAACAATCAACAGACGGAACGATAGATAGAATGATTGATAGACAGATAGAATGATAGACAGATGATACACAGAATGATCGATAGATAGAACGATTGAACGATAGATAGATAGATAGACAGATAGATAGATAGAACGATAGATGATAGAATGATGGAACAATCAATACACAGAACGACATATAGAACGATCGATAGACAGATAGAACAATAGATAGATGATACACAGAACGATCGATAGATATAACGATTGAACAATAGCTAGATAGATAGAACAATGGATAGATAGACAGAATGATCGAATGTTCGAAAGATAGATAGATAGAATAATAGAACAATAGATAGATAGAACTATAGACAGTACGACAGACAGATAGCGCAATAGATAAATAGATACCTTATAGATAGATAGAACCTGAACATGTTTTTCTGATATGACTATATTTGATCCTTGAAAATGACCAGCAATCAGTCAGCTTTTCTGTTAAGGACACGGTGTGGTAAAGGGAAACAGCAAGCGCAAAACAGCGTCTTAAGAAGCAGATCCTTGAGAGGCCGAGTAAACACTTCTCCTCATGGAGAGGCTGATGAGAGCCCCACATGGACACTGCATCTCTACAGCGATTCGGGCCTGAAGTGATTAAGACGTGTGTGATTAAAGATTTGCTCGCACATGTTCATGACTCTTCACTAAGTGCTTCCCTCTTCAACCGTCCCCACTCCACTCCCGGAGGGTCACCGTCTGGATGTAACAGTCGTGACCCCCTCTCATCCCCACCAGTTGTTTATCGTCTCGGTTGAAGTGTGTTCAAATCAAACACTTACGTGACAGGCTTTGAGAAGGTGACATTGTGTAAAGAGCGTCACTGGAAGCGGACAGGAAGCTTACTTCTCTTGCAGGAAGTCCCGCGGTAACCGGGAGCGCACACGCAGGTTCCGTCTTCAGGAGAGCAGGAGCCTCCGTTCTGGCACGAGCAGGTCATGGAGCAGTTAGACCCCCAGAAGCCCTGAGGGCAGATGCTGTCACAGTGGATGCCTGTTAAAAGAATGAGGGAAGTATCACTGCATGTTCTCCACGTGCTGCCATATTTACTATTATAGCAGAAAACAGAAGTGGGAATAGATGCAGGAAAGCGAAACAAACAAAAGCACAGTAAATCAGATGCTTGCTTGGAAAAAGAGGCATGTGCGATGGGGGATGCCTGGACCTTAAGGGCACTGCTTTTATAGTAAGCTAGTATCAGATTTTCTATTGGGACACAAGCGGAGTACCAAGCAGCTTTCTCTGAAAGCACAAGTCCTGGTTTCAAAAGCGTGGAGTGTGTGTAGGTTCAGGCATCTCTTGGCCGCAGCACTGGGCCGCTCTGTGCTGTGCTCTGTATGTATTTTTGATCAGACTGGGCCTCCCTGCCAGTGCAGAGTGTTCATTAACAGGGCCAAGTCCCTCGAGTGGTTGAGCCTCCTCTCCCATTCTCTTTCAGCTGGTTTGTGTGTAGAGTTCCACTAGGGACACGCTCAAATGCGCACACTCGCACACACACACAAATATATAAAGAAGAGACCTACTATATTGTTTCAAAGTGCTGTAATGACATTAGCTGGTCATGCTGGGGTTACAACAAAAAGGAAAACAAGGCACATGGACACGCATTACTACAAACAAGCCTACCACGGAAGAAGCAAACTAAATATATACTATAAAACATAAAAATAATACAAAAATGCATATACAATATAAATATATAACGAAATGGGGTTTGTATGCTTTTGAGAACAAAAAAGTACCAACACTTTAGATAGTTTGGCTAGACGTCTGTCTGAATATAAAAATAACCATAACAATCCACGACTTGAGTAACGAGCTGAAGTAATCAAAAACTAAATTTGTTTTGCGAGCAACAGAGAGGAGGTTTGATGAATTTCACATATGAAGAACCAATTACATAGAGAACAATGTAATGAATCATCTTTGCCATTCACCTGTGCTATATAAACTCGTTTTCTTTTTGTTGGGGAGATGGTCTGTGATTGGTATGAAGTCTTCCCAGCCGTTATTAAAGCATAGTCAAAGGCACTGTCTGAAGTCTGTCTGGTTACTACTGTGCAGCAGGTGAAGTGGAACACTAGAGATCTTAGTCCTTAGTCAGTCTTAGTCCATTAGTGTTCAAAGGGGCCAAGATGTCTTTTGACTAAAGTGAGACTCTTTTAGGAGTCGGACAGCCGTAATTCTTAACTGAATTGTCTTAGGCCCCAGTGCGGTCAGAGCTTTTGTGATTAGCAGTCCAAAAACACATCATACACTAGCAGGCAAAAGTTTTTGAACATTTCCTGTGATCAAAGCTGAATTTTCAGCATCATTACTCCAGTCTCCAGTGTCACATGATCCTTCCAAAATTATTCAAATATGCTGATTTGCTGTTCAAGTAACATTTTTATTATCATTCTTATCAGTATTTAAGATACATTTTTTTCAGGATAATATTTATAATGTTAAATAAGATTTCTAT
>JAHKKF010523246.1:10479-24183 GCA_019740295.1 Labeo calbasu | reverse complement strand
TATATTTATCAAAGTAATCTGAAAAAAATCTGTTTTCAACATAATAATAATAATAATAAACGTTTATTGAGCAGCAAATCAGAAAATTAGAATAATTTCTGAAGAGTCATATGAATGCGAAAAATTCAGCTTTGAAATCACAGGAATAAATTACATTTTAAAATATATTCAAATAGAAAAGTTATTTTAAATAGTAAAAATATTTCATAATTTTACTGTTTTTGCTGTACTTCAGATTAAAGAAATGCAGGCTTGGTGAGCAGAAGTGACTTCTTTAAAAATGTAAAATGTTATGTCATTTTAGCGACACCTTTTCATGTTAAAACGACATCTTTTCTCATACTAAAGAGATGTTTTGTTGTTAAAACTACATATTTTTCTACAATTATCTAGTTAAAATGACACATTTTCTTGTTAAAATGACATTTTTTCTCGCAATATCAAAATATGAGAAAAAATGTTGTTTTAACAAGATAATTATGTCATTGTTATTATAACGTCTTATTACGAGAAAAGATGTTAAAACGACAGAACATCTCGTTATGACGTCATAACTGGATGGAAAAAGTAATATATGTGTGGCAGCAATGCGTCACCGTACATATGTATACATTAACATAATAAAAGTATATTTATTTGTAATACAAATCTATTTATCTACTTAATGAATGGCTGTTGTTTATTCTTATAACTAATACTAATAAATTCATAGATCTAAAAATATTCAGGTAAGTGCAGTGTCAAATTGGCAACTCTCCCATTTTTAATATTTTTACTGAATTCTTGACAATGCCACAATTTTTTTCTGTTCATGTATGAAATACTATCTCAGCAGTTTACAATTGTTTACTTTGATATATATATATATATATATGTGTGTGTGTGTGTGTATTTATTTATATATATATATATATATATATATATATACTGGTGTGGCTGCTGCCATCCCTTTAAAAAAAAACCATTAGTCATTTGAAGCTATGAACTACAGCGAATTGTCCACGGTTATGCCTAAGTACACCATTTACCTTGGGTAAAATCAGTGTAATGCTCATCCTCGAGTGGCTTACTGCTTTAATAATACAACTTAAATAAATTAGCATCTATATATTTCACACTCCATAAGCAAGATGGCATAGAAGGGAGAAATGATGTGCGCACACATACGCGCATATTCTCAAACACATCCTTTCAAGCTGCAGCTCAGGAACCTCATTTACAATTTCCTTTGACAGAGACTTTTCTAAGCGAGTGGCACGGCCCATTAAAACGGCATTAGTCCCAGAGCTTTGAATTAGACCGGGTCTAAACTTCAGGGACAGCCATCACACCTGCTTCACCTCTGTGGCAGAACAGAGAGGCGGTCGGATGGCGAGGCAACGGGGATGTGCGCTTAAGACAAGCCCAGCCATCGCACATCAAAGAAGGGGCAAGCCTGTTTGAGCTTCTGCTGGGCTGGGCAGAAAAAAAGTCTTGCACTTCCTTTATTGTCAGCAATGAATGAGAATAGAAGAGTGCCCTGAAAGCCTAATGGTGACAAACAGAGGGGCTTTTGAGCAGAGCGAGGGAGAAGAAAGAGGAGAAGTGACTGTCTGCATATGAGACTTTTCTAGAAGAGAACTGGCAGGGGGACCAGAAGCCAATTAATGAGTGAAGAGCACGTACCATCATATACCATCACTTTCCACCGCACTTTACATGTTAAGTGGACACAGCCGCATATGCCTGCATGCAAAGGTTTCTGCAGGACACTGCCGCTATCTTTCAGTCTAGAGCCCCTGGAGCACCTAATATCGCACGTCCACATTTCTTTGCTTTCTCACTCTATCTTTCTCTAGGTTATTTTGTCTCTTTCTCTTCCTCCCTCCATTAGACGCACGCACAGTTTTATTGAAAGTGACCATTTAATTCCCGTCTCACACATCCCTCTCCTTCTCTCTTTTGATAAAACACTCTCAGCTTGTATGTCCTTGGGCATATCTTTCTCTGTGTTGTACTCGTTCGTTCTTTAGTAATACTTTTCATTTTTATCACAAAAATCTTCCAACTACTGCTCTTCAAAGACAGTCCATTTACTTTCTTATCTTATAGAGTTTATAATTATTGTATTTTATTTGTTATAATTTATTTGTTATTTTTTGTTATTATTTTTCACAACGATTTTCCACACTATCTCTCCTTAGAATTAAATGGGATTTTTAATTTATTTATTTTTTTGCTGCTGCTGTACTGTTAAATTTCTATGTATATGCTTTTGTAAGTATTCAATATTTTTATGTAATTCTTTGGCCAAGTTTTGGCCAGTTTGAAATATGAAATATTTCAGAGCAGAAAAACATAAATATTTCTATTTATAATGTTTAATATTAAAAAAAGCCACAACATTAAAACTACATAAATACACTGCTGTTCAGACGTTTTGGGATCAGTACGATTTTTAATGTTTTTTAAAGATTTTCTGCTCATCAAGGCTGCGTTTATTTGATTAATAAAACAGGAAAAACTGTAATATTATGAAATATTATTGCAATTCAAATGAGTGGTTTTCTATTTTAATATATTTTAAAATACAATTTATTTCTGTGATGCAAAGCAGAATTTTCAGCATTGTTACTCCAGTCTTCAGAGTCAAATGATCCATCAGAAATCATTCTAATATGCAGATTTTTGCTCTCAGACCTTTTTTTCTTGAAATTGCAAGTTTGTATCTCGCAATTCTGACTTTTTTCTAAGAATTGCGTGTTATAAACTCACACTTGCAAGTTATAAAGTTAGAATAGTGCGATAAAAACTCGTAATTGTGATAAATTCAGAACTGCAAGATAAAAACTTGCAATTCTGACTTTCTCTCACATTTGCAAGTTTCTATCTCACAATTCTGACTGTTTTTTCTGGAAATTGCGAGTTTATATCTCACATTTCTGATTTTTTTTTTCTCACAATTGCATGTTATAAACTCAAACGTGTGAGTTATAAGGTCAGAATAGCGGGATATAAATTTGCATTTGTGAGAAATAAATTAATAATTTTGAGATAAAATATTTTGCAATTCTGACTATTTCTCTCACAAATGCAGTTTGTATCTCGAAATTCTGACTTATTTCACAATTGTGAGTTTTTATCTTGTAATTCTGACTTTTCTCTCACAATTGCTTGTTATAAACTCAAACTTGCGAGTTATAAGGTTAGAATAGCGGGATATAAACTCGCAATTGTAAGAAATAAATTCAGAATTATGAGATAAAAACTCGCAATTCTGACTTTTTTTCTGGAACTTTTTTTCACAATTGTAAGTTTTGTCTTGCAGTTATTTTTTTTGCAGAATTGCATGTTATAAACTTAAACGTGTGAGTTACAAGGTTAGAATAGTGGGATATAAACTTGCATTTGTGAAAAAATAAATTCAGAATTGTGAGAAAAAAACGCAGTTCTGACTATTCTCTCACAAATGCAGTTTGTATCTCGCAGTTCTGACTTTTTTAATGCAATTGTGAGTTTTTATCTTGTAATTCTTCTTTTTTTCTCACAAATGCAAGTTTCTATCTCGCAATTCTGACTTTTTTCATCACAATTGGAAGTTTTGTCGTGCAATTATGACTTTTCTCAGAATTGCATATTATAAAGTCAAACTTGCGAATTATACGGTCAGAATAGCGGGATATAAACTCGCAATTGTGAGAAATGAATTCAGAACAGTTTCTATCTTGCAATTCTGACTTTTTTCTGGACATTCTTTCTCACAATTGCAAGTTTTGTCTTGAAATTATGATTTTTTTCTCAGAAGTGTGTTATAAGCTTGCGAGTTATAAGGTCAGAATAGCAGGATATAAACTCGCAATTGTGAGAAATAAATTCAGAATTGTGGGATAAAAACTCACAATTCTGACTTTTTCTCTCACAAATGCAGTTTGCATCTCGAAATTCTGACTTTTTTCACAAAAAAAAAAAAATTTTTTACAAATGCAAGTTTTTAAATGTTGGAAACTTTTTTTGCTTTTTAATATATTTTTTAATATTGTTAGAAAAGATTTCTATTTTGAATAAATGTTGTTCTTTTTAATGTTTAATTCATCAAAGAGTCCTGAAAAAAGTATCACAGGTTCTAATTAAGCAGCACAACTGTTTCCAACATTGACAAAAATCAGCATATTAGAATGATTTCTGAAGGATCATGTGACACTGAATACTGAAGTAATGGCTGAAGAAAATTCAGCTTTGCATCTCAGAAATAAATGATATTTTAAAGTAAATTAAAATACAAAAGCACTATTTTAAATTGGAATACTTCTCTGTATTTTTGATCAAATAAATGGAACTTTAATCTTTAAACTTTAAAAATCTTTCTGATATATATAGCTGCAGGGCTTTATAGTTAAAGTATAGACTTTAAAGTACAAACTCATTTCAAAAGACCAATTCAAATTTGATGATATGACCTATTTAACTTAAACATACATGACTCCACATATCATACAGTCTTATGCAATCTCTCTCTCTTCACTTTATCCATATCTCATGCTCTTAAAGTCTTAGACCTGACGCTTAGACATATGCACTATGTACGTCTAGCTCTGTCTCTCTCGATAGCTTCGATAAATCACTGCTCTGCATAGTCTCTTTGTTCAGATGCTCGCAGTCTCGGAGGCCTATTTGCACCCTGGTGACTCCATTAGGCCTGGCAGATGGCGGAGACCTGGGCAGGATACAGAGCGTGAGATTTCTGCGTAGCTGGCTCCTTCTTGCAGATAATGAAAGCCACATCATTTCCCAGTACACACGGTCAGAATTTGAAGACCTGAACGCAGAGAGTTATAGACGGCCTGCAGGCAAAGCCACATCTACCATCTCAACCTGCTCCCTTTCGCTCCTTGTATAACATGTTCACATGCTGAAATACTTGTAAACACAGCCCTTCTGTGATATTCAGACATGTCCACTGCCTCTCATATTTCTTTCTTGGACACAGTGCTGAGACCGTTGTAACAGAAGGTGTAAGCGCAGTGTGAAAGCCGTATATGCAAACCGCAGAATGATTGCTTCATTCTGGGTCAGTGCAATCTAATTAGGTAACATGTTCAGCAACAGTTATTATAAATGCTTCATGCTTTCAGTGATCTCATATTAATATGCCTGCAGGCTGTGTGTCCTGTGATAACATCTTTTGGAAGCATGGTGGTCCTGTGTAGAATAATCTAAACATTATGGAAAGTCAGTTTAATTTAAACATGCAACATTAGCAGGAGCTGAAGTAAAATGTGCTATTGCTTTGCTACTGAAATAAATTAAAAGAATAAAAAAAACCAACATGATTTTCCCTCAAGATGAAGATTATTACTTTCATGATTACAAACAAAACACTGATTTTATTATTTCTGGATTGCTTTAAAATTAATACGCCAATGTTTTATTGGAAAATCCATTACATTCTAACATTCTAAACTATAGTTGATGCTACTGGGTGGATATTATACATTACATTTGTCTTATGGACACACACTGTGGCATCCGGAGAGACCTCAACGTCTTCAAAATTCTGCCAGCTGACTCTTATAATGATTAGCAGTAGTATTACTACTAGTAGTAAGTCTGTTTCACACAGCTTGAGCAAGCAGTGCTGCAGCATGACTTTAACAGCAGGGTCTCATTGTACTTTCACACTGACAGTGTTTCAGCAGCGTAGCAGAACTGCAGCTCTATAAAGAATATAAAGCCATTTCTGGATAACCACACTGAGTATTCTTTTAACAATGGTCATGACATATGAAATGGGCTACCGATAATCTGATCATTTTGAAACTTCATCCTCATGAATCTAATTTAAAGGGATAGTTCACACTAAGCTGAAAATTAACCCATGAATACAATCTGAGTTATATTAAAAAATGTTTACAATGGCAGTAAATGGGTGTTGAGATTTCGAAGTCCAAGAAAGTGCATCCATCCATTATAAAAAGCACTCCACATGGCTCCAGGGGGTTAATAAAGGCCTTCTGAAGTGAAGCGATGAGTTTGTGTAAAGACAATATGCATATTCACAACTTTATAAACCGTAATCCGCTTCCGCAGTCCGCTAACTGACGTACGTGAGCTCATGAGACAGTGGCGTTCCAGCAGATGACGTAGGACGTAGCGGAGTGTAAGCTCTGGTGAGAATATGCTAGTTTTGTAAGAACTAAGTTTTGTTTACAGGAAAGGAAATCCAGTCTCTTCTTTGCTTATATCAAAATCCTCCAACATTTTTCTTTACAAATTCTCATTTTGTTCTTCTAATTAAAGGGTTACTCCACCCCAAAATGAAAATTTTGTCATTAATCACTTACTCCCATGTCGTTCCAAACTTTGTTTATCTTTGGAACACAAATTAAGATATTTTTGATGCATTCAGAGAGCTCTCTGACCCTCCCATAGACAGCAATGTAGTTATTACGACCGGTAAAATAATTCATGTGACATCAGGGGTTCAACTGTAATTTATGAAGCGACTAGAACACTTTTTGTACACAAAGAAACAAAAATAATGACTTCACGTCACCCTAGCGCCATTTTGGAGAGTATCCACTGCTGTTCTGTGTCAGCTGCGCCATGCAGATACGCTGTTTTTATTAAAATCAAAGCATAAACGACGTAAACAGCATATTTGCATGGCGCAGCTGACTACTAATTATTTTACAGATCTTCTTGCTACATTTCTGGACGTTGATCGTGTTAATTACATTGCTGTCTATGGGAGGGTCAGAGAGCTCTCAGAATGCATTAAAAATATCTTGTGTTCCAAAGACAAACAAAGCTTATACGGGTTTGGAACGACATGGCAAAATCTTCATTTTGGGGTGGAACTGCTTCCGCGTTCGTCACCGCGTTCGTCACCGCATTCGCCCACGTCCTGCATCATCCGTTAGAACACCACTCTCTCATGTACAACACTTAGCAGAAGCTAGAGATTACAATTTATAAAGTTGTAAATATGCATATTTTATTACACAAGCGCATCAAAGCGCTTTAAGAGGCCTTTATTATTTTTATGATGGATGAACGCACTTTATTTTGCTTCAACATCTTGACCACTACCCACTGCCATTATAAAGCCTGGAAGAGCCAGGACATTTATTACTATAACTCCAAATGTATTCGCTGAAAGAAGAAACTCATATACATCTAAGATGGCTTGAGGGTGAGTAAATCATGAGGTAATTTTCATTTTTAGATGAGGAGAGGTATCACATATACCTTTAACGCTTATATTGAAGGCAGTCTGCCAAAACGACAGCTTCCGGAATGTTCTACTCTATGATGTAATAAAGCAATAAGCCCCAAGAAGCCATGGTTTACAGTGAATTTATAACAGCTAAGGGGCGTTGTTAGGCACGATGCAAAGCTTTTACAAATCCACTGTAAATCATGGCGTCACGGGGCTTATTGCTTTTATAAAACGGTTATTCCATATAAGCAGTAAGGTTTCACAAAATAAAACAGAGCAAATAAAATGTAAAGATATTAATAAAAACATTATTCTTCCACTGAACAATATCACACAATTCGATGCAGGATTTTCAAAAAGACTGAAACTACAAGATGATGCTGGGCCGCCTATGTTGGATCTGACAGTGATGTTGCAAGAAAAGTGTGAGTAACTGTTTTCACTACGTGGTCAATATTGCTTTGTGTCTTACAGATTGTTTAATATGTATTGAGTTGTTTATGTGTTTTTAACCAATATCACGGCAGCGTCCATTTATAGCCAATCATAGCAGTGGGCATTTACTTCAGAGTCTACAATCCGCCACACCTATTCAAACTGGTTAAAAGCAGGACAGAAAATAGATGTAAAAATATTGATAATATTATAAGTGGACCTAAAAAACAGAGGCATGACCCCTTTTATGTTTGAAAGAAGTCTCTTATGCTCACCAAACCTGCATTAATTTAATCAAAAATACAGTAAAAATTGTGAAATATTATTACAATTTAAAATAACTGTTTTCTATTTCAATATATTTTAAACTGTAATTTATTCCTGTGATGCAAAACAGAATTTTCAACAGTTATTACTTCAGTCTTCAGGGCCACATGATCCTTAAGAAATCATTCTAATACGCTGATTTAGTGCTCAAGAAACTTTTCTTATTATTATGAATGTTAAAGACAAATATGCCACCAAAGATTTTTGGAAACCTTGACGAATAGATAGTTCAGTGTGGAAAGTCTTTACTGTCACATTTCATAAATTAATTGCGTCCTATGTGCCCATCACTGCGTGTTTATTTTGCATAAATACTTTTCACCAATGCAAGTAACATGTCGATGCGATTATGTCACTGGTCTTACACTCACCTGTCCATCCTGGCAGACAGCGACAGAATCCACTCACGGGGTCGCATCCATCAGCGTGGTTACAGTCACAACGTTCTCGACACTCCAGCCCGTATGTGCCATCCTAAATATCCACAAGCACAAACCATCTTGCTAAGCTTAAACTGCTCTGTCATGACAAATATTTATAAATCAAATAGCCAGTCCTGCTAGCCTCTGGCAGAGAGACAATGGAACCGGTCCCAGGAAGATACTCACGGGGCAGGACTGCTGGCAGCGTTCCCCTCTCCAGCCCGAGGTACAGGTACAAGAGCCGTCGATTGGGTCACAAGCCGCACCGTTGGCACACAAACACGTCTGGTTACAGCCCAATCCCCAAGTCCCGCTGGAGCAGAGGATTGAGCAGTCTACACCCTGCCAACCTGTAAAGCAAAACGAGACGGTATAGACATTCGTTTATTTATTTGTCTGGTTCCTTCAGTTGCTTATTTGTTAAAAATTGAGGGTTTAACATTCTCTGTTTAAGTTCTAGCCAAACAGTGTTCAATTAATAGAGCTGGAAGAGGGGGAAGTGAGGTCACATCTCGACAGAAGCCAGAGGATTCTTGTCTCCCTCGGCTCACGCCGCAAAGCAGTCAATGAGTTGAATATATGCATGGTTTGAGGTCAACATAAGAGCAGAGTGGGATAGGCAGAGAAGTTGTGTAGCACACTGGGGTTCTGCATTATGAATGGGATGAGGATTTTAAAGGTACTGTCTCTAATGAGCTTCCTTCCAAACTGAAGGGACCTGAACGAATACTCTGCTGGTGCAGGCCTTTAAGGACGAGTTCATGTTTATGCAACAATAAGGGCCGTCCCGCAGGCACGGTTAGCTGCGGTCAGCCAAACGCAGAGCACTCACAGGCCTCTTGTGGATTCACGCTGCATTTTTTACGCTATTACAGCCTAAAAAGGCCATATGCGCATGTAAGTGCTAAGTGGTTATGTATCCTTTGAAAGTGACCTGGAGAGACTTTGAATCCTTTGATACTGAAACACCAGTTTTTCCATAATGACAGAAATGGATATATGGAGAACCAATGGGGATATTATACTATTTTTGGGAGTGTCTGATGTCTTTGGAGTATAGTCTTGTCAGGCACTGACATCTGTTTTAAAGGAAATTAGAAAATGATTAATTAGTCGCAGAGCAATCGATTATAAAGATTACGACTTTTCCTCAGCATCTGATTGTGTACATTGATTGCTTATTGATTTATTTGTACAGGTCAAGCTATAATCTTGTCATCAGGTTGGTTGTAAACCCACGTTCTCTCATTGCTTTCTCACTATTTATGGAGGAATTTGGATAAATGGAAGAGAGAGAGCACATTATGCAGTACCTTCTTTACAGACACAGGAGCCATCGATTGGTGAGCAGGATGCCTGGTTGTGGCAGTGGCAGGTGGAAGTGCAGTTAGTACCGTATAGTCCAAGTGGGCAGGTCTGAGAACAGTCGTCGCCCTAAAAAAAACACACACAGAGATTAATTGTTCAAGAAATATACTTTAAACAAATGATGCCCTGGCAACGACCTACAACAATGTATCAACTGCATAGTAATGTGAAAACCCACCCAGAACATTTTAGCAAGTAAAAAGCAACAACCTGGCAACCATTCACAATAGCTTAGTAATAGAATAGCAATATGATTAAACCACACATGATAGCCACATGTGGCAACCACCCAGAATACTCCAGAGAAACCATATAACAATGTGCAAAACCAAGAACATTGTAACAGCTACATAGCAACACCCTGCCAACCACCTACAATAGCCTAGGAATAGAACAGCAATGTGTTAAAATAACCCATAACACACTGGCAGCCACCCAGAAACCCTACTACCGACAACATTGTGCAAAACCACCCAGAAAATTTTAACAGCTACAGAGCAACACCCTGGCAACCACCCAAAACACACTACACCTAACAACAATGTGCAAAACCATCCAGAAAATTTTAACAGCTACATAGCAACACCCTGGCAACCACCCAAAACACACTATTAAACCACTCAGCCTAGCGATAGAACAGCAATGTGCTTAAACCATCCATAACATCTTGGCAAACACCAAAGCACCCTACACCAATGTGCTAAACCACCCAGAATAGTTTAACAAATACATAGCAAACACCCTGGCAACCACTCACGATACCCTAGGAATAGAACAGCAATGTGCTAAAACCACCCATAACACCACGGCAAACACCTAAGACACCCTACACCCAGCAACAATGTGCAAAACCACTCAGAACTTTTTAAAAACTACACAGTAACACCCTGGGAACCACTTACTATACCCTAGCATTATAGTAGCAAGTTTTGCTCAAGCATATAAACAGAAAATATATAACTTATTATACAAGTTATGAGTTATTATACGTATACAAGTTATTAGAATGTTCTCTAATTACTGGCAAGTGACAGCCACCTACAACAATGTAGCAACTGCAGAGCAATGTGTTAAACCACCCAGAAGACCTTCTTATCCAGTAGCCACATGGCAACTCCCTAGCAACCATACCCAGCACAACCTAGTAACAGAACAGCAATATGCTAAAACTACCCCAAAAAACCTTAGCAACCATATAAAAATTTACAAAACCACCTAGAACTTAGCAACCACATAACAATGTGGCAGCCAATATGCAAAAGCACCTAAAACCTTTTAGCAACTTCATAGAAACACCCTGGCAACCATGCACAATACTTACTAAAAGAATAACACCTTAGCAACCACATAGCAATGCCTTGTCAACCACCCAAAACACCCAACAACCTACAACAATATGCAAAAGCACCCAAAACCTTTTAGCAACTTAATAGCAACACCCTGGCAACCACGCACAATACCTTACTGATAGAATAACACCTTAGCAATCACATAGCAATGCCTTGGCAACCACCCAAAACACCCAACAACCTACAACTATATGCAAAACCACCCAGAACTTTTTAGCAGCATAGCAACACCCTGGCAACCATCCACAACAGCCTAGCAATCGAATAGCACCTTATCAACCATGTAGCAATGCTTTGGCGACCACCCAAAACGACCTACAACGATATGCAAAACAACCCCGAAATTTTTTGAAACTGCACAGCAACACCCTGGAAACCACCCCAAACAGCCTAGCAATAGAATATCACGTCAGCAACCACTAAAACCTACAACAACATGCAAAAGCACCCAAAACGTTTCAGCAACTTCATAGCAACACCCTGGGAACCACCCACAACAGCCTAGCAATGGAATAGAACTTTAGCAACCACATAATGCCTTGGCAACCACCCAAAATGTCTAACAACCTGCAACAACATGTAAAACAACCCAGAACTTTTTAGCAACTGCATAGCAAAACCCTGGAAACCACCCACAATACCTTATCAATAGAATAACACCTTAGTAACCACATAGCAATGATTTGGCAGCCACCCAAAACACCTAACGACCTACAACAACATGCAAAACAACCCAGATCATTTTATCAACACCATAGTAATCACTAACAACACCCTAGTGTTGTAGAAGCAGGGTTTTGCTCAAACAGGCACACATTCTTTCAGAAGAATAAGGTTTTAGTTATCAGAATTTTTACTTATGTAATAATTTTATACTCTAACATGAGCACTGTGCTGTGAAGTGTGACTCTAAATCCCATCTGAAGATTCTGTGAAACTTCAACAGGACATTTCCTCCCAAACATTCTCTGCAACAGGGCAGCATACAGTATGAGTTAGATACGGTTTCAAGCGAGTAGAGAAGTAGAGAGCACATTTGCAGAGGAGCAAGTCCATGTGTAGCTAGTGTCCTTGTTGCAGGCACACAGAGTGTGGCGGCGGACGCTCAGAGCTCAGTGCTAAAGGCCCGCTTTCCCCAGCTGCATTAATGAGCTGACAGCCCCTGGCCCTCGGCAGCTCCGTCCATCCCCCAGAAAACCATTGCTGATGACTGACAGACACTGTGTTCTTAAACCCTGTTCCCCAGCCAAACAACACCAGCACAATCTCTGTGCTTTACCAGGCTCAACAGGGGAGTCGCCTGTATCGCCATCGCCGGTGTCTTTTTGCCTCATCCCTGGCTCTGACTGACAGCTGACAAAATGATTTAGACTCCCAATTAGTGGGGTAATGGCAGTGTGCTGCGCGCCTCCTGCCTCCTTCTCCCCAGTGCCGGGGATTGAGCAGCAAAGGACCCGCTCTCTCATTATCATCTGGAACTAGGTCTGAGTGGAAGGCAGGATAAGATATGCCACAGGACGCCATGGGCACCGAGAGGGACCGACTCTCGCTTTCTCTCTCTATATACTTTTTGTTTCTCCCCTCACTTTCCTTCTTTCAATCTGTCATCATTTATCTCGCTCGCTCACTTTGATACAATCATCTCCAATATTTTCTCTTACTCCCACTCTTTTCTTTCTTGTATGCTCTCTTTCTCTCTCTCTCCCACATTCCCCCATTGTATTCCCCATTTCAAATATTCTACCTCTCCATCTGCTTCGCTCGTCCATCCACTCCCCACATGAAAAGCTTACATCTGTGGATTAATTTTTCATCAATCTACGTGCAGTTATCTTTGTTCCGCTCAAAAGTGACAGCAAGCAGACTGCTAACAATGGCAGTTCTGTTCTACGGAAAAAGACTTAAAACTAGCGGTGCAGGCAGCCGAATATGGGGCGAGAAAGTTAGTTTGTTCGACTTTTCAGCAGACCTGCAATTTACTGGTGAATGGGTTGGAGGAGGTAAAAGAGTCTCTGGCTCACAAATGACCACAGGGATTTAGTGAGACCCGTGAATGCTCCAGATTACACTGACACAGGCCTGAGAGCACTCATTCAACTGGGTGACTTAACTTCTCTAAAAGCAGGCTAAAGTCAGACTTATGGTTAGAGGTTAAATATTCTTATACACTTAAGGTCAAAAGTTTGCATCCCCCTTTCAGAATCATTAAAAATTGTAATTATTTTACCAAAATAAAAGGGATCATACAAAATGCATGTTATTGTTTATTTAGTACTGACCTTAATAAGGAACTTAAAAAGATGTTTACATATGGTCCACAAGAAAAAATAATAGTTGAATTTATCCAAATGACCCGGTTCGAACGTTTACATCCCCTTTATTCTTAATACTGTGTTGTTACCTGAATGATCCACAGCTGTGTTTTTTGTTTAGTGATAGTTGTTCATGAGTCCCTTATTTGTCCTTCAGGTTCCACAAATTCTTTGGTTTTCCTGCATTTTTGTGTTTTTGAACACTTTCCAACAATGACTGTATGATTTTGAGATCCATCTTTTCACACTGAGGACAACTGAGGGACTCATATGCAACTATTACAGAAGGTTCA
>JAHKKF010523246.1:0-10429 GCA_019740295.1 Labeo calbasu | reverse complement strand
ATCTTTTCACACTGAGGACAACTGAGGGACTCATATGCAACTATTACAGAAGGTTCAAACGCTCACTGATGCTTCAGAAGGAAACATGATGCATTAAGGGCCAGGGGTGAAAACTTTTGACTTTGAAAATGTAACTGATTAATGTACATTTTTAATGTAACTGGTAAATGTAACTTATTTTGTCTTCTGGGAAACATGTGAGCATCTTCTGTAGCCTTTGAAGGGCAGTACTAAATGAAAAAAATATATATGAAAAAATATATTCTGTTCAAAAGTTTTCACCCCTTGGCTCTAAATGCATGGTTTTTCCTTCTGGAGCATCCGTGAGTGTATGAACCTTCTGTAATAGTTGCATATGAGTCCCTCAGTTGTCCTCAGTGTGAAAAGATGGATCTTTAAATCATACAGTTATTGTTGGAAAGGGTTCAACCCTGGTGAAAAAAACAGCATATGCTGGTAGGTATGTTTTGATGCTGGTTTATGCTGGTCCTTTGCTGGTTTAAGCTGGTTCTTTGCTGGTTTATGCTGGTCATGTTGCTGGTCAAGGACCAGCATAAACCAGCAAAGGACCAGCTTAAACCAGCATCAAAACAGACCTAACCAGCATCCCAGCATCAAAACATACCTATCAGCATATGCTGTTTTTTTCACCAGGGAATTTCACAAAAATGCTGAAAAACCAAAGAATTTGTGGGACCTGAAGTATTTTTTCTGAAAAACAGTGGGCAGTTTAACTGTTCAGGACAAACAAGGGACTTATGAACAATTATCACAAAAAAGCATAGCTGTTGATTATTCAGGTAACAAAACAGTATTAAGAATCAAGGGGATGTAAACTTTTGAACCGGGTCATTTGTATAAATTCAACTATTATTTTCTCTTGTGGACTATATGTCAACATCCTTTATGTGAAATATCTTATTCAGGTCAGTACTAATAAACAATAACACACATTTTGTATTATCCCTCTTAGTTTGGTAAAATATCTAACATTTTTAATGATTCTGAAAGGGCATGCAAACTTTTGACCTCAACTGTATATTTACTTTGTATTAAAATTAACATAAATCATTAGGACATTCAACAAGCTAGAAATATTTTCAAGCTTTAAATGGTATATTTTTATTTTCAGTGAGGTCCAAAAATCTGAGACCACATTGAAAAACTAGGATACCGTATTTATTAAATATCAAAATGATAATTTTTAGGATAAAAATAAAAGAATAAGAACAAAAGACATATTGATAAGCAATTTTATTAGACTGATCATTAGAGCTGCTTTGTGCAAAGAGTCAGTTTTGTTTCCAGTAAAGCACAAAATTCTCTTTGGATAATTCTCACATCATGCTGGAAAACAATTATTATTCTTAAATATTCACTTTGTAATAACTAGCACAAATTGTTTGTTCAAAGAGCTTTGAATTTTACAGTTTCACATTCAGTGAGATCCACAAAAAAAGAAAATCTGAGATTTAGCTTTTTTTTGATAAATAATAAAAAAAAGTTTTAGGATAAAAAACAACAACAACAAAAAGAAACAAATACTCAAATTAAAATTAATAAGCAATTTTATTACACAGATCAGTTGAGCTTCTTTGTACAAACGTTCAGATGTTTTTGTGTCCACTGAAGCACAACATGCTCTTTGGATAATTCTTAGATCAAGCTGGAAAACAACATAACAAAACATTCTTAAAGGAACACTTCACCCAAAAATTAAAATTACCCCATGATTTACTCACCCTCAAGATATCCTAGGTGTATATGACAAATAGCCATTATAAAGCTTGGAAGAGCCAGGACATTTTTAAATATAATTCTGATTGTATTCGTCTGAAAGAAGAAAGTCATATACATCTAGGATGACTTGAGGGTGAGTAAATCATGGGATAAGTTTCATTTTTGGGTGAACTATCCCTTTAAATTCTTCCAAATTTGTGGTCATTCATACAGTATTCCTACAAGCCCGTCTGTGCATTCTAGTGAAGTGTCATGAAAGCACACATGAACACGGCATGTGTGCTTTCATCGTAGTACTACCAGCACATTTGGTCCCTCATCTGTGCACCTGCACTCTCTCCACTACCAGCAGCACAAGCATATATATGTTTCTTTCCCACCCCTATAAATATCACTCTCCCAGAACTCTACGGATGAGAGTTTCGGTGGCCATTCCCCCCTATTTTCGACCAGACCGCAGTCAAATTGTTAACCTTTGTTGTTCTATAGATCCGAATGAAAAAGCTGGCCTGGAAATGGAGCGTCGTGTCCCAATTCCATTGCATCTCGGTCAGACTCCTTGGCCAAAGCTCCTCGAGCAGTGTTTAATAGAACTGGCAGCAGGCCCCTCAAATCCAACACAAAGAGCAGGTGGTGAAAATTAAGATACAGTCTGTGCCTCCGCCTGCTAGTTCAGATCGCTGTAGTAGCTCTGCCACAGGACACAGCAACAGTTACAGCCAAGGCAGGAGTTGGCTACAGCCTCCGGTACTGAGTTTGTCTTAATCATCATTGCCGTTCCAGTCTTTACCTGCGGCACTGTCTTAATTTTATCTGCTTTGCAATACTTCCGCTGTTTCTGATTGCAGCAGGAGGGAAATCAGTTCAGTGGCGAGGAAGATAATTGAAACTGTAACTTTCCATGCAACATCTTACTCATAACTTTAAGTGAAGCTACTGAAAATGTACATATATATATATACCAGTCAAAAGTTTTTGAACAGTAAGATTTTGTATGTTTTTTAAAGTCTCTTCTGCTCACCATGCCTGCATTTAATTGATTCAAAGTACAGCAAAAATGCTAAAATATTGAAATATTTTTACTATTTAAAATAACTGCTTTCTATTTGAATATATTTTAAGATGTAATTTATTTTTGTGATTTCAAAGCTGAATTTTTAGCATCATTACTCCAGTCACATGATCCTTCAGAAATCATTCTAACATTCTGATTTGTTGCTCAAAACACATTTGTTATTATTATTACGTTGGAAACAGCCGAGTAAAAGTTTTTCAGGTTAATTTGATGAATAGAAAGTTCAGAAGAACAGCATTATCTGAAATAGAATTTTGATCAATTTAAAGCATCCTTGCTAAATAAAATGATTAATTATAAGCTTTTTATTTCAGATAAATGCTGATCTTTGGATCTTTCTATTCATCAAAGAATCCTGAAAAACATGTACTCAACTGTTTTAAATATTGATTGTAATAACAATAATAATGTTTTTTGAGCAGCAAATCAGCATATTAGAATTTTATTATATTTCTAAAGGATCGTGTGACACTGAAGACTGGAGTAATGATGCTGAAAATGTAGCTTTGATCACAGGAATAAATTACATTTTAAAATATATTCAAATTGAAAGCAGTTATTTTAAATAGTAAATATATTTCAAAATTATACTGTTTTGCTGTACTTTGGATCAAATAAATACAAGCTTGGTGAGCAGAAGAAAAATCATACTGTTCAAAAACTTTTGATTGGTAGTATATTTATGCAACTTTTAGTTTTAGTTGCTCCCAAACAGTTGTTTTAGTTTCTCTTAGTTCTCCATCTCTAAAACTAGCTCTAAAGAAAAGCACATTTGCTTCTGATGATGAACAAAATGAACAGGACTGTAAGCAATACTATGACGCATTCAGCGAAGCAAAAGAACGAGGCATCCATCTATTTTAACATCTCTCTAAAATAAATTCAGATTACTGATATGATCATCTCTCTATCTGTCTTTCTCAGGCTCTTTCCTTGCATCTTATCACTTTCATTTTAGCATTCCCTTTGTTCATCAGAGAGCACGAAGCCGGGTAGATTGTGTGCCATGTGCAACCAACTGGATAACAAAACGATTTATTTATGTCATATAAAGTCTTGCCTAGAAATCACAATCTATTTCGGAGTCCTTGTATCTAGCGCTTCTTTCTGTGTTTGGCAAGGTCTTTGTGTTAAGTCTAAACCTGCTGTGTAATAAGACACAAGCATTGTGAAAGTAGCATTGCTGAACTTAGAGACTCTCACCTTGTTCCTAGGCTCCCTGCAGGAGGTGATGTGTTTATGTGTGTGTTTGTGTGTGTGTATGTATGTGTGAGAGAGATAGACCACTGTAGAGATCATTTTCAAAGCAATAAACTGTATTCGCTGACACTTCTTCTTTAAGTATGAGGACACGAAAACTTTCCAAAGAAAGATCAAGGGAAGTGCTGACTAGAAATGTTCCGGTTTTCACTTAAAATCCACAATCATAAACCTTTATTATGTAATTATGAGTTTTGCCACTGTCATATGTCATATCAATGGCCCTGTTTAGACTTGGTACCTTCCATTTCGGGTCATCCGGTCACAAGCGGTAAGCCAAGGCACATGGCTGTTTGGACCTGTGTCACACCAATGCGTCTCCTGTGACCACCAGCGCTCGGATTTTGATGGGAGAGTTTTACTACACTTACTACACTTTTTATTTACTGCATGTGACTACATGGTGTTATAAGTGCAAAATAAAATAGAATAAAATAAAAATTCTTAACCACCAATTGGATGTTTACTGATTTTGTGAATACAAACGTACTACACTTCTCACTTACTGCATGTTACAACATGGTGTTACAAGTGCAATAAAATAAAATAAAATATTTTACCAGATTCTCATCTGGGGACTCACCTGGGCTTTTCTGAGATTAATTAATCATATATGTCATATAAATAATTACATAATTAATTAATTCCATTAATTAATTTAATTAATCAGCAAATTATGACATGATTATGGCTGTAAAATTACACACTTTTATAAATAATACACTTCTCACTTACTGCATGTTACTACATGGTGTTTTAAGTGCAAAATAAAATAAAATAATATTTTAACAGATTCTAATCTGGGGACTCACCTGGGCTTTTCTAAAATTAATTAATCTTATATATGTCATGTATATAATTAATTAATTCCATTAATTATTTTAATTGATTTAAATTAAAGTTAATTCCATTAATTTTACAGCCAAATTATGACATAATTATGACTGTAAAATTATACACTTTTATAATTAATACACTTCTCATTTGTGGCATGATACTACATGATGTTAAAAGTGTAAAATAAAATTTATGGCTGTAAAATGAATTATAAGTGCAAAATAAAATAAAATAAAATAAAATAAAATAAAATAAAATAAAATAAAATAAAATAAAATAATAAATATTGTACCAGATTCTTATCTGGGGACTCACCTGGGCTTTTCTGAGATTAATTAATCTTATATATGTCATGTTTATAATTAATTTATTTCATTAATTAATTTAAATTAAATTTAAATTAATTTAAATTTGACAGATAATTTAAATTAAATTTAAATTAAATTTAAATTAATTCAATTTAATTCCGTAAATTTTACAACCAAATTATGACATAATTATGACTGTAAAATTATACTTTATAAATAATACACTTCCACTTACAGCATGTTACCATTGTAAAATAAACTAAACTAAACTAAACTAAACTAAACTAAAATAAAATAAAAAATTCTTAACTTAACCACCAATTGGATGTTTGATCAGGATTCTCATCTGGGGACTCAGCTAGGGTTTCTAACATGAATTAATCATATATATGCAATATATATGATTAATTAATTCTGTTGATTAATTTTATTAATCAGCAGAGTATGACATAATTAGGGCTGTAAACACATGATGAATTTAATCATGTATCTAGAACCATAATGTTATAAATATTTATTAATATTAATAAAATTATAAAATTATTAATGACAGATATTTTTTAAATTTTAACTTAACCACAAAACATTTTCTGAGCTTATACATACATTATAAGTATTATATATTTATATATATATATATATATATATATTATATATGTGATTAATTAATTCTATGAATTAATCAGCATATTATTTTATTAATTTGATTACTCATTTAAATTGACAAATGTATTGGTTTTACAAAAATGTTCAGATCAAACAGACCTTGTAAAATCGTCACCAATTACAATCCTTCTTTCTTGATGCAGTACTTTATAGACGCTAGATGTATCTGTGTTTATACTGCAAATGAGAGGTCTGAGTGATGTTGGTGCCAGGTGTATAAGGGGCCTATATGTCAG
This sequence comes from Labeo calbasu, assembly GCA_019740295.1. NCBI lineage: Eukaryota > Metazoa > Chordata > Actinopteri > Cypriniformes > Cyprinidae > Labeo > Labeo calbasu. The sequence goes on along the minus strand of JAHKKF010523246.1, from coordinate 4,307 downwards.
GGCTTATGAAAAAACACCATCCTTCAGTTCAGAACATTAGCAACTATAATCATCAATGCTCAGCAGTCAATTTGGTGTGACAATATTTTAGCACGGCAAGATTTACTACTATTTAATGAATGTAGACAATGATAAATGATAAACATGGACTCACAGTGTAGCCTGGGGCACAGATACAGGCCCCAGTGAGACCGTGGCAGTCTGCTCCATTAGCACACTGGCACGGCACACTACATCCTTCTCCATAGTAACCCGGGGGACAGGTCTCATTGCAGTATAGCCCCGTCCATCCTGCTGTACACGAGCATTCACCTGTCAGGGGGTGGCAGCTGAAAAACAGAAAGACGGATTGACGTTTAGGCACAAATATGCCTAAAGATACATTGTGTATACGGCATCTAAACAGGAACGCTTTGGTTTCCAGAACAAGGGAGCCAGATCTGAGGACTAAACCCATTTGACTTCATCCATCCTGGTGTCTGTGAGCTCCACTCAGATAAATGGGGTGTCCTTTCTCTCCTTCATGTAGTAATGAGCCCCAGTGTCTCAGGGCCTAATCTACCCATACCAGGCATTAACATTGCATTAGCCAGGAACGCGGCTAAGAAATAATGAATGAAGCACAGGTCGCGATAAAGAGCAAGTGCTATGCTACTGTTGAAAGGTGTTCGGATTTTTACTTGCAAGTCAAATGAAGTCAAATGGACTCAAATGGAGCTCTTTACTCACCCATGGCTCCAGAGGTTCGCTCGAGAACAGTTGGCTAGAAAAGTGATGACTGTAAGACTGAAGGTTCATTTTAACCATAGGGGACTCCACAAAGATGTATTGTTTGTATGAAATAACTTATCTTCGAAGTGTGAGGAAATTATGATCTAATTAGGACTGTAATTTAGTCTAATTAATGATGAAGCATGATGAATTGAATCAAGTCTTCTGAGTCATACCTTTGCACCTTTGTATATATAAAAGAATTTTTTTTAAAACCGCCACAAAAGAAATGCAACGAAAAAAATGACAAATGATACGGAAACAAAACAAAACAAACAGTATTTTGACTTGGAAAGTTTTTTTTTTTTGTACTGGCTATTTTATGATTTATTTGTCTGCCATAATAATGTATTAATTTGGTGGCCTTTCTAAGCAAATATGTATGTATCTATCTATCTATCTATCTATATATATATATGCACACACATATATATTATAATGTAATTTATTTGTCTGCCATAATAGTGTATTATTTTGGTGGCTTTTCTCAGCATGTATATATATATATATATATACACATACAATTATAATAATTAATAATTTTATTAATTCATTTTTTTTACTCATTTGACAGCCCTAGATATACTGCATCCAGAAAAATACTGGTTTATGAATTCTAGACAAATTTACATTTATATTTTAATTTTTAAATTAAATTAATTTAAACTACTGCAAAATTCTAACTGAAATTTTCATGTTATTGACAATATTAATTTTCTTTACTGTTTTGTCAAAATTAAAAAAAGGCTAAATAAATAAATAAAAACATACATTAATAAAAACTACAATTGATTTAGATGCTACAAATTAATTTAGGGATAAATATTTTAACGCAGAACATGAAAAATGGATATTCATTTCAAAATGGCTGAAGATTATATTTAATATAAAATATTAAAATGATAAATTATTAACTTTAAGTGAGCACTGAATGATAATGAAGATAATTAAAATTAAAATTAATTAATTAAATTACTGCAAAATTCTAAATGAAATTTTCATGTTAATATTAATATTCTTTACTGTTTTGTCTAAATTAAACAAATACACCAAATAAATACACAAACTAACTAACTAAATAATAACTACAATTGGTTTAAATGCTGGTATAGGGGCATATGAGCATGAGCAATAGGGCATATGAGCATGCATAATACAATTTTAGACACATTTATTTTTTTTTCCTTTGCAAGGAATTAAATCTAATTAAATTACTTAAATTAATTAAATTATTGCCAAATTCTAACACTAAAATGTTCATGTTATAGACAGTATTAATATTATTTACTGTTTGGTCTAAATTAAACAAATACACTAAATAAATACACTAAGTAACAAAAAACTACAGTTGATTTAAATACTACAAATTCATTTAGAAATCATAGCATTTTAAAACACAAAACATGAAAAATGGATATTCATTTCAAACTTGCTGAAGATTATATTTAATATAAAATATTACAATATTAAATTATTAACTTAAGTGAGCATTAAATGATAGCAAAGATAATCTAACTGTAAAAATAGGGCATATGTGCATGCAAAATTAATGCAATGCAATGTTTGCTATTATCAATAATTAAAACAAAACTGTAACATCAGCTAATCACATTATTGTACCAATATGCATTCCTTGTCAAATTCCAAGGTTATCATTCTAATAAATGTATTCACATGTGGTAGCATGTCTCACCTGAGTGTGTTGGTGGCGTTACAAGGGCAGTATTTGTCACAGATGAGACCGTAGAGGCCTGGTGGACAGAACCTGTCCTGGCAGTGAGGCCCTTTGAATCCTGTATCACACAAACACGCTCCGTTGATGTGGTAACACTTAGCCCCATTCTGACAGTCACAGTGAAGGGCACACTGGGGTCCGTATGTGCCGACAGGACACTCTTCCTGGCACCTGGGAAGAAAAGCCCAAAGCAATGTTTTGTACCCATTATTTGTTACTCAGCGCAGCTCTGTAAGAAAAAGGAGCCTGTCAGAATAACACAAGCAGAATTAGTAGACTACAGTTATTCTAATTTAAGGGTCAAAGGTCATCTTCTTCGGTACTTCAGGTTCATCAGCCCCTTGGTTTCGCCTGGGGCGACGGCAAACGAAGACTGCAGTCATTAATTACCGTGAATACAATTAGACCCCAGCTCATTCTCTCCGTTGAATAGCAAAGTGACTTAAGGAACAACGACTTCCACAAGATCTTCAATATACAATCCTGGCAGAACATCAATCTTGAGTGTCCAAAGAAGCCATTAGGAGACAGATAAATAGCTCAATTAAATTATAAAACGGACTAGGTATGTTTCATGTTGAAATTACACCAGCGTCGTTTGTATCAGGAGAGACGGGTCTGAGAAGGACTTAAGGGAAGGGAGGAGGGGGTACTAACGCAATCTCAGATTATTCCTGCTGGGCTAATTCACCTGTCACAGACCAAATGAATGAGGGCAATTTTGTTAAATATTAGAGGATAAGAAGTGTCTGTCCTGAAAGTGTTTTCATTCTGCAGACAATCACTTTACTGCGCTAATAAACCCTAAGCTGCTGCAGAAGACACAGGGAAATAAAGGAACTGGGCAATTTCAATCGGATCCTAATAAAACTCCATTACTGGTAATTAATGGGCAGAAACTTAGCAGACCAGTGCGGATCTTGGAGTGGGATCAGTGGACACAGGGAATGTAAACACAGAGCCGTAAAAAAACAATTAATCAATTATTCAGCGCGCAAATTTCGCAGGCTTGTTAACAAACTGCTTTTGTGGTCGTTTTTTAAGACACCAAGGAATAATAACATCAGAACTGGGTATTTATTTTACCTGTGGCCACTGTATCCTGCCATACACTGGCACTGTCCTGTAATGTGGTCACATAGTCCTCCATTGCGGCACGAGCATTCCTTGCTGCAGTTGATCCCGTATTTGCCGAACGGGCATGGCTGGGCACACACAGACCCCTGTTAAGCAAGAAGGCAGAGAAAATTTACATTTAAATTCATAAATAAATGTTTTTCATCATACTTCAGCTGGAAAACAAATCTTCTTAAAGGGACAGTTCACCCAAAAATGAAAATCACCCTGTGATTTATTCACCCTAAGCCATCCTAGATGTATATGGCTTTCTTCTTTTAGACAAATACAATCAGATTTATATTAAAAAATGTCCTGGTTCCTCCAAAATTAATAATGGGAGTGAATGGGTGTTTTTGGGAGATTTTGAAGTTGAATAAAGTGCATCCATCTATTACAAAAAGTACTCGACACAGCTCCGGGAGGTTAATAAAGGCCTTCTGAAGTGAATTGATGCGTTTGTGTAAGAAACATGCAAATTTAAAACTTTATAAACCGTCATCTCTAGCTTCCGTTAACTGTTGCATGCACAATTATTTTTAGAAAGTTTTAAATATAGATATTTGTCTTACACAAATGCATCGATTCACTACTGAAGGCCTTTATTAACCCCTCGAGCCATGTGGAGTACTTTTTATGAGGATTTATAAACTTTATTGGATTTCAAAATCTCAACACCCATTTA
>JAHKKF010523244.1:6609-22843 GCA_019740295.1 Labeo calbasu | reverse complement strand
CGACTGAAGACAGAAAGACATGAACATCTTGGATGACAAGGGGGTGAGTAAATTATTTGTAAATTGTTGTTCTGGAAGTGGAGTTCTCCTTTAACATTAGGTTAACTAATGTGAAATTTTACTAGTTAATGTTGGCCGGTAACGTTAGCCAATTGAGAAAATAAAATTGTATGTTAGATAGGTTAAACAAGTTTTATGGCTAGCTGCCTTTCTAGTTTTAGAATTAGTTTGTTATATTTTTTAATTGATTTTAAGATTTACTGCATTTTGTTTTTGTATTTGTGTTTTAAAGGCAACTGCAGTGAAGCATCAAGAAAGACATGAGCATGCCAACCACCCTGCGACTGACAGTTCATGGTAAAAGAACAAAAATGGTTTTGAGAAGTTTGTGTATTCTGTTGTGTATTGTGGGGGTTTCCTTTTAAAAGTGTGCTATTTCTACTACTTGTTTTTCAGAGAAGACATTTCTGTCACTAACAAAGTGGATGGTGAGCAAAGGTGGTGGCCATGTTTTGGAGATGACTATGTATTCTTTGGCTGCTTGTCTTTTTCCCCATTATGTTTTTGTTTCCTAAAGATTCTTTGTGAGGATAAATCCAGAGGATACAACATAATGCACTGCAAAACGTCCTAAGACAGGGGAAATGGTGAAGATGCACTGTTCCAGCATTGGAAGATTGTATTTTTAAGTGTTACACATGCAATGTTTTAAATAAAGAATTTGATATTTTGTAATTACTGTGTCTGTTTTAATTGAATGTCAATAGTACCCATATGTAGAGTAAAAATAAAATGAATTCAATATAAAAAATCATAAAATATAATGAAATCTATATTAAAATGAATAAATTACAGTAGTATACTGATGAATTGTATTTTTTAATAGTAATTTACTGTGAAACAGTACAGTTTGCTACTGTAAATAACAGTGTTGCCAGTTAGTTACTGTAACAACCCTTTAAAATGTCTAAGAGTGTAGATGAAATATTTTCTATTGAGCGTTTGAAATATGAAACTATAGCAATGGGCATATTGTTTCTGACACATGCTGTACGTGGTAGGCCAATCACAATAAACTGGATCATCTGACCAATCACAGAAGAGTAGGCTCACAGAAAGGAGGGGTTTGTAGAGGCTGAATCTTAGAACTGCTTTGAACTAATCATTTGAAAAATCGCTGGAAAATGAGGTGATATTAAAGGAGAAGTCCACTTCCAGAACAGCAATTTACAGATAATGTACTCACCCCCTTGTCATCCAAGATATTCATGTCTTTGTTTCAGTCGCAAAGAAATCATGTTTTTTGAGGAAAAACATTTCAGGATTTTTCTCCATATAATGGACTGATATGGTGCCCCGAGTTTGAACTTAAAAAGGCAGTTTAAATGCGGCTTCAAACGATCCCAAATGCGGTTGTAAATGATCCCAGCCGAGGAAGAACGGTCTTATCTAGCGAAATGATCGGTTATTTTCATTAAAAAAATACAATTTAAATACTTTTTAATCTCAAACACTCATCTTGTCTTACTCTGTCTGAACTCTGTATATTCTGGCTCAAGACAGTTAGAGTATGTCGAAAAACTCTGATTGTATTTTCTCCCTCAACTTCAAAAATCATTTCAAAATCATCCTACATCGCTGCAGAAGTTCTGACCCAGTCTATGCAAAGTGAACATGCAAAGAAGATTAAACACCCTTAACAAAAAAAGTAAAACAGCGATATAGGTCTGTCTTGAGCCAGAATACACAAAGTTCAGGGAGAGCAAGACAAGACGAGCATTTGACATTAAAAAGTATATAAATTGTATTATTTTTTTGAAAATAACCAATCATTTCTCTAGATCGTTTACAACCGCATTTGTGATCGTTTGAAGCTGCATTTAAACTGCATTTTGGAAGTCCAAAATCGGGGCACCATATCAGTCCATTATATGGAGAAAAATCCTCAAAAAACAATTTCTTTACAAATGATGAAAGAAAGACATGAACATCTTGGATGACAAGGGGGTGAGTACATTATCTGTAAATTGTTCTGGAAGTGGACTTCTCCTTTAAATGCATATTTTGACAAAACTAAAGCATTTTTTGGCCTTACATGCACGTAAATCTAACGTAGGAGACTGAGAATGGTGCACTTTAACAAGCAAAGCCAAACCAGGCTAACTATAAAAATGTAGGTCTTTCCAACAGGTTGTACGTACACAATTTAAACTTAAAAAAAAAAAAAAAAAAAAGTGGAGTTGTTTTCTGTGCTGTTTAGTCTACCTTTAGCAAGAGTTTTTGTATGTCACAAGTATTCACAAAACAAAGTGTATTGTTGTTTTGCAGAAAGTATGGTTCTGGCTGACATTTAAAAAAGGGGATAAAAATGGAAAGAAAATTGAGAATGTTTCCTTTTTAAACTGTTTTGGCACATCCTGCGGCCACTGTGGGAATAGAGCTGCAGAGAAACTACCAAGACTCATTCAGCGGGTGGTCACAGTAAAAAAAAAATATTGAAACATAAAAAGAAGTGTGAGAGAGAGAGAGAGAGAGAGAGACAAAAAAGAAAAACAGAAGTCTGAGGTGAACTACTCTCCAACAATAACGGGGCGGATGAAAACAGGCCTCGCTGTGAGTGAGGATCAAGAGAAGTGGGGTGTCTGTGCTGAAAACACGCTAGCTGAGTTTGCAGGAGCTCTGCCTCATTACGGATGCTGAGCTGCAGTTGATTTAGTCGAGGCCAGGTGGGTTGCAAAAAGCCCCCACCAGATTCCCGCAGAGATGAGAGGTAGAGAGTTGTCACACACTGGTGTTTTCTCTTTTTTTTTTTTTTTAGTTTCTTGATCAGAGTTTGTGTTGCAGTGAAGTCAGGTTTGGGGGAGGAGAAAAGAAGGCCTAGGAGAGCTAGTGGACCAAATGCACGTCAGACTCTTTAAGAGAAAAGAACTGCACTTCAAGACTCTAGTGTTTCTGTGTAGGTAACTGTGGGGCAATTTCATACAGTTGTTCTGCATTTATCAGCTATCCACTTGTTTAACCGTTTACCAGGACTGACAGAATTTTCCGGCTTTTTGTGTTTTCACTGTTACACAGTAACGGCCGCTATTACACATCTTCTGAAAGAATACTGAACTTCTATATACCTCACATACTATGGTGTAGGAACTAAGCACACACGTTTTTCCTACTACGGTAACTTGCATAGGAATTTTGTATTGAACATAACTCTGGATCACAGTGTCAGAGACATGGGGGTGGGCGACCAATCAGTGTCTCAGGATCATTGTGAAGCTGTCAAGCCACTTCCTAGCAAACATTTAGAGCACCCAAAGAGGCATATCTTCAAATCCAAATGTCACAAAAGCATGGGGGTTGGTTTATATCATTCATACTGGCAAGCAGCCTTAGCATTATTATCACTGGCAGCTGATAAGCCACTCCCTAACTACCAAAAAGAGTACCCTAGCAACCATTTTGCAAGATGATATCTCTGCATCAGAACATTGTATAGACATGGGACTTGGTTCTTTTGACTCATGCTAGCAAACAGTACTTCCAACATGCTACACATTCTAGCAGTGAATAGACACGTGCTGATAGTGATTAGCTAAGTGTTAAAACATGCTCAAAATCCTGGATAATTGTTAAAATAAAAAGAGCCTGCATTAACTGCCCAGTGCCGAGTTTTGCCACAGTAAGCACCACTCACATTTTCTTCAGAAAATGTATGTATCTAGTTGTTTATGCCATGCATATTTAAATAGTCACTGACTAATGTAATGACAAATGTGTCTCTTTTCATGTAAATTACACAACAGATCAACTAACTGCGCTGTACTACTACTGCACATGGAAAGTTTGTGGTAAACAGAATTTTGCACACATTTTCTAATAATAAGAGAAGCAATGAATCATCAGGTGATGAAGAGAAGCACTGTAATTTATTGTGTGATGGATATATTTGTTCAAACAACGTAATCTGCTACATTTAACACGTAATCTGCTGGTTGTCATAGTAATGACTCGAGTAGAACCTCGTAGACAAGAAAAGAGAGCAACTGTCAATGTGGTGAGAGGACGGAAAACTGGACATCTGGCTTTTGCCATTATGACATCTCACCATCGTGCAGATATATCTCTAGACGCTACTGCACATTGTGCATGATGTTAAATGCATGCTTTATACCAAATGATGAAAAAATAACACCTTGCAAACTGATAGACTGAAACAGTTTTAAATTTAATTACATTTCAAACCACATATGAATGTAGTTTGACTAGATTTGAAAAAAATATGGATTTTTTCTTTTTTCTGTTCAGACTACAAACAACTAAATCAATTTGCGTTTAATGGAAAAGTAACTTACAACAGCACCCGTGCAACTAGAGAACAATAGACGAGCGGTGAACAGATAAACAAATAAAAACATGAAAAAAAATTAAATCTGAGTAAGCAGACTGATCCAACTAAAAAATGGACATGGGTCTTATTGTCTTCCTCTCAACCTAATCCTTATGATAACCATCCACTCTAGTGGTGCGAATCATTTATTAGTATCAAGTTTATCTTCATGCTAACATGATCCAGTGTGCCTCAGGTTAAGACTAACAGTAATTTAGTTGAGTGCCTCTAAAGATTTGCTACAAAGGTTAGCATTATAAGAACAAGTTTCCCTCAAAAACAGCCGAGTGAACACCGTCAAGCAGCATGACTTCTTAACTGACTGAAATCTTATTCCAGGCACTTGCCAAACAAAGAACATCCCTAAATTGCTTCAGCAGGCAGCCGACCAACATCTGACAACTTGAGAGAGCTGTTCTTTTGAGTAATCTCTGAGGGATCTTTCAGTCCATCACACTTATGAAGTCAGAGAGCGCAGAGGAAAATAAACTGTTTCGGCTGATGCTCGGGAGTCATCTCCTGTTAACCACCTAACGTAACCCCATTCTCTCCAGCACACTGCCAGAGCAGCGATTTCATCAAACCTGCTGAGTGGTCAAGTCCCCAGGCACGCCGGAACAATGGCTGTAACAAGCCGTGCTCTCATAGACTGAGCCAGAGTGATCTGCAACAGTTATAGACCTGAGACTAACTGCAAGGCTCAGATAAGCAGCATTTGATGAAATGCATGCACATGTTTTTTTGAGAGTTGCCTACATCTAATCCCATGAAATGCGTTGTGACTGAGTTCTTTCCAAGGAAAGACAAGTGCGTCTTGGCAAGGAACCAGTATCACATAGTTCAACTTCCCCTTATCCTGCATAAAAACAGACTCTAATATGTCTCTACTGGAAAAATAAACTTAGATTAGCTAAGTCAACTTGAAACCCTTTTTCGTGATTTCTGCACCACTGGTGGCACCAAATTAAACTGTAACTGGGTCATACGTCAACATTAACTCAACCAATTAAATGAGTACCTGTTTGTCCATGCATGCTGGTTTATGTGAACACTGGCAGACAATATAAGGTATGCTGTGAGCATTTTTGAACCTCAAACATTGAGCAAAATATTTTATGTTAGATGAGTAGACGCCCTTCACAGTTGTTTGAGACGTAGTAGCCTTGACACCCAGTTATGTTTTATTCACCTTGTTTACACCTGAATTTAGCTCTGTTGCATAAAATGCTTAGATTAAATCCAGCACAATTGCTACTTAAAGGATCAGTTCACTCCTAAATTAAAATTTCCTGTTAATTTAGTCACTCCCATGTCTTTCTTCAGTTGAAAAGAAATTAAGGTTTTTGAGGAAAACATTCTAGGATTTTTCTCCATATGGTGGACTTAAGTGGGATCAGTGGGATGAAGGTCCAAATTGCAGTTTTAATACAGCTCCAAATTGCTCTACATGAGGACTAAGGGTCTTATCTAGCAAAATGATCGTCATTTTCTAAATAAATAAATAAATTAAAATGTATATACTTATTAACCACAAATGCTCACCTTGCTCTAACTCTGCGATGACTTCATGCATTGCGTAATCACGTCGGAAAGGTCACGTGTGGTTAGTTCTTTGTCTGCGTACTCCAGTTCAGAAAGGTAGGGTAGGGCGAAAAACTCCACCTCATTTTCTCCTCTAACTTTAAAAGTCTTTCTAACTTGACTACGTAATGTGTTGACTCCAGCTAGTGCAAGACAAGCATTTGTGGTTAAAAAGTATATAAAATATTTATTTTTATATGACCAATCGTTTCGCTAGATAAGACCCTTATTCCTCGCCTGGGATCGTGTAGAGCACTTTAAATCTGCATTGAAATGGCAATTTGGACCTTCAACACGTTGATCCCCATTGAATTCCACTATATGGAAAAAAATCCTGGGGTATTTAACTCAAAATCTTCTTTTTAACTGAATACAGACAGACACAAACATCCTGGATGACACAGGGGTGAGTAACTTATCAAAAACAAATTGCTTCTGAAGTGAACTAATCTTTTAAAACTAAGCCCAATCATGGCCAAAACTAGTCCAACTACATTCTGGGTGAAACAAAATCATTTCAAAATCGTGTAGAGACTGTTGAAATCACATTCCGGGGGGTTTACTAAAACAATCCATGACAACAGCATAAAAGTAGCCCAATTCCGCGGGAAAACAGCGGACTTGCCAACACCGTTCTTAAGAAACAGTCTTAACATTTTAACAGAAGTTCAATAGCTGTCACTGGGCTGATACCCCTTCAAAAGGTACTAGTACATACCATTAACAAATTAATATGCACCCTAAAGTACTGACATGCACTCTTTAGGGGTAAATAAGGTACAAAGGTGAACCTTTTGAAAGGTACTGGCCCAGCTTTTGTACATTTTTCCCAAGAGTTTAAGTAAACAGGTGTAAAAGGGACCAGAGATCAAATATGGAATTCCCACAGTAATTTTTAAAACAATCAGCATGTTGTAGTCTGTATCTTGAGTTCAGCAAAATCTTAAGAGTTTTCCTTGAACTGAGCTTCAGGATGACAATAAGTGGCCACATAGGACACTTAAGCCAACCCTTACCACACACACACACTGGCACAAACACTGCAACACATGTAGATGAGCATCTCTCCGGGAGCCATTTCCTGAGCTCTGCAATGTGATGGGGTTAGTGAGATGAATGGCAAGACCTCTGGATATTAAAACTTAGACAAATTCCACCTTGTTGCCAGCCATTATGGATCTGCTCTCTAAACAGTCCACACCACGCTCGCTGCCGTCTCTGCTATCAATCAGAGGTCCCTCTGTAAATGCCAAGCCCAATAATTAATGATAGATTTACAGCACTGGCGCTAATGAAAGGTTTACAGCCACAAAGGATACTTGGCAACAGAGCAGCCGTAGGAGCTATCTGAGCTATGACAGCGAGCCCCACATCAATTCTTGCTGGCAGACAGGTGCACATGATGGGCAGTCTAGTCGAGGCAATGACAATTGTAGGAGAGGATAAAGAATGGGGACGCCGTAGACGAACGGTGACACGCGTCAAAAGGGAAGCAATCGACATCGGCATCACAGACAGCCATTTAACCTTCAGCCTCGCGGCTCCGGTGGCACTCGCAGTTGGGACCGTGCTTGACAAACTATTTAATTCAGTTTCAACCCCACCCACACCCCAATTCTCAGGCGAAACAACACATTTCTTCCCTTCTGACATCTATTCTCATTCTGTCTCTCTTTCCACATATTGCCCCGCTTACAATTTATTACCTTTTAAAACCATGGTTCAGTAGTTACCCCGGCTAAGTCTCTCTGCAGCCGGTGGCTTATTAAGTTTCTATGGCAACCTGCCACATCCACTCGTGCTGTATCCCACCCGACTGGGACCCCACAGGGTAAATGTGTGGGAGGAAAGATGGGGGGTTATGGAGGGAAGGATTCAGGGATAGACGAGCAAACAGGCTGTGCTGCTGCTTATTGCACTGTGCTCCATTTAACCGACAATTGACTACCCAGTGTGGTTCACACTTTGACCACAGAAACTGCTGCTGTTTTTCATCATTTTGCCCAAAAGTTATAAGGATTGTACACAGGAATACAGAGCTTCCTCAGCTGAAAAGATACAAACGGGCACGACCGAATAAGTTTTTGGACATTAATTAGCTAGTGAATGATTTAACACCTTTGCTTTGTTCATTTTAATAGCCATTTTGAGGCTGGATGTGATCTAATAGGAGAAAAAAAAATTAATAAACCTCATTTGATTATGCATTTCAATATTGCATGAGAAATCAAAGCATCTCTAGTATATAGATTTCTGCTCCATGGATAATTAAATATTCTGATTGCTCAAAAGAATCTGTCTTCAGATTATTCTTGGAGCTACGACACTTGATTAAAGTTCCTAAGTCCAATTTAGTACAATCATTTTCAGCCTGCTCTGCTAACATAGAAACATTAATATCTAATATGACGAGAGAATTCTACGGTACATTTTCTATAAATTAATCCAAATCAATTTCAGAGAGCGATTGCTTTATTAATACATTTGATGGATTTGCATTTTTACATATATTAAGGTTCACAGATCTAAAGATCTAAAAAATGTTCAATTGGATTTTTAAACCGCCACTTCCTTCTTTAACTTCTTCCCAGGAATTCTAGCCTGATTCGCTACCGTCACGTGTCAGCATTAGGCCATCGTTTATCACAGTTGCACTCCATGGGACAGCATACACTGTACATTCCTCGTCAATTATGTGAAACTCAGAAACCCACAGGCTGCATTCATAGCATTGAAGTGATTTCTCAAGCTCCTGGAACAGTTTGTAACAGGCAGGCTTTCTAGCAAGAACAGAAAGTTTAGATAACACAGGTACTGATGTAATGAAAAACATGCGTAAGGAATGGAGTGATAGCGAGGCTTAAAGAAAAGAACAAAAGGCAGAAATGTATGGCAGTCTTGGACTTAACAATGAAGATACAGTTCTACAAAGTCTTGTTCAAGGCTGAGCAGCGTGTATGATTATGCCTTTTGTATTTGTATTTTGCATTCATTAAAAAAAACACATTGACATAAAATAACCATCTAACTTTTACTTGCCTTCAAAATAACTTTTCACCACAAGAAAACCAACTTCATCCACCAACACAACTGCATCACTAAGCTAACAATTATCTCTGTATATCTGAAGAACTGAAGGAGACACTAGCAAAACAAGGTCTGAAAACAATAAATGATGTCTGCTTTAGTAAACAGAAGGTCAGTGGAGTGAAATATTGGAATATGAATGACTCAACTGTGTCTCAAGGTTACAGAGCACAGCAACCTCTCGAGTATGGCCAGCTCCATGGGAAGCTCCAATAGGGGGGGCAGTTACCCTAACCACATAATCACATTTATTTTTAAATAACATAATCAGCTGAAATTGGTCAATGATGTTATGTTTTCATGCCAGAATGGATGGCTGCCTAACAAACCTTCCTTTCCACATCCTGTTTCCTCCTGTTTACACCTGGGCTGATAGGAGAGGAAGAGGGTGAGGCGGTTCAAGGGATAACAGCACCGGGACAAGCTCCAGTTTATCAGCTCTGCAGTCGCAATGTTGCACATTCCTTCCGTAATCCATTCACTGCCCCCAAGCAGCCCTGGCAACAAAGGGGTCATTCTGCGAGAATGTAGTGAGCTCATGGCAGAGGCATCCGCTGGGTGGTGAAGACCTTGGCTCGACTGCCAGCTCTATCTCTCCCGGCAGTCGGGGGATGGTGACCATGAGTTTTGCCAAGTAGGACGTGTTCCTTGATCAACATCTTTCAATGGTCCTGTATCAACATTCTGGCCAAAGATGCATAGTCCTAACCTTAACTCAGAATGAACCAACCTTACTCCCCCTGGAGAATTATCTTCCTTTAGACTAGTTCCTACACTGCTCCAACACTCCTGCCGGTTATAGCGTGCTGCAGGGATGGCACATTTTTTGTAGGCTAAAACCCAGAAATGAGTTTCATAATCCTGAAGTCAATAGGTTTTTTTCAAAATTCAAAAACGTTGGGTTCATTTGTGAAGATTATCATGATGAACAAGGTTGTAGATCTTATTTTCTGCACCAATCCAAAATCCAGTGGAACAATCCTGTTGGGCATTTCCGTGGCCTAATGGTTAGAGTCGGACTTGTAACCCAAAGGTCGCAGGTTCGAGTCTCAGGTTTGGCGGGGATTGTAGGTGGGGGGAGTGAATGTCCAGTGCTCTCTTCCACCAGTAATACCACGTCTGAGGTGAGACCCTTGAGCAAACCCCCAACTACTCCCCGGGCACCGCAGCATTGGCTGCCCACTGCTCCAGGTGTGTGTTCACAGTGTGTGCGTGTTTGTTCACTTCTCACTGCTGTGTGTGTGCACTTGGATCGGTGAAATGCAGAGCACAAATTTCATGCATCACCATACTTGGCCGCACATCACGTCCTTTGATTTTGTCAAGGGAACCAAGGTGATGTTAACTTCCAGGTTGGCCTACAAAAATACGTCCACTGCAGCACACTATTTTAAAATAATCCTAAATATCTATCTATATATTAGCTGGTTCAGGTTTGTAGTCCACCAGGAGCAGGGTTACTCCTTTAACCAACTTCCTTTTCTAAACCTAAATCTAACCTCATTCTAATTTTTGTTTCTCCTAAGTCGAATACACTTATCCTAATTCTTAGCCCTACCTAAGACCCCTAACCTTGAGTTTGAAACTTTCACGATTTTGACCAGCGTGACACATTGGGGCAAGACTACTTATTTGTCTTTACAATGGCGGAAGAGGAGTGTTCAGGAAACCTGTTTGAGAACTGTGTTACCTTTTCAACTGTACACTCTTCGCTTGTAATTACTACTACGAGACTTAAATTATAGGCTTATGTGAATGTTCTTCATATCAACTTCATTCCTGTGACTGGTTAGGACAGGAATTTCATTGCAAAACCAACAAGAATTTAGATCAGGGGTGCCCAAACTCAGTTCTGGAAGTCCGGTGTCCTGCAGAGTTTAGCTTCAACTTGACTCAACACACCTACTGGGAAGTTTCTAGTATGCCGAGCTTGATTAGCTGGTTCAGGTGTGTCTTAATCGAGGTTGGAGCTAAACTCTGCAGGACACTGGCCCTCCAGGACCAAGTTTGGGCACCCCTGATGATCATAGGTCTTTAACCCTGCTCCTGGGGACCCGCTGTCCTGCAGAATTTAGCTACAACGCTTAAACCAGGGGTGTCAAACTCAGTTCCTGGAGGGCAACAGCCCTACAGAGTTTAGATTCAACCCTAATTAAACACACCTGATCCAGCTAATCACGACCTTCAGGCTTATTTGAAAACTACATGGTATGTGTGTTGGAGCAAGGTTGGAACTTAAATCTGCAGGGCTGTGGCCCTCCAGAGTTTGACACCTGTGCCTTAAACACTCAACGTCTTCAGGATCACTTTCAAAATAAATCACAGGCCAGGTGTGCTGAAGCAGGTTAAAATAAAATTTGCTGGACAGTGGGTCCCGAGCGGCAGGGTTGAAAACTTAGAATGTGGACACAAGAACATGACTTAGTTGAAACCAGGCAAGAAATGGAAATTGGAGCTAGGAAAGATTTCAAGCCAGATACTCCAACTTTCACCCATTCAGAAACATTATGTGAGTGCAGGTAAAAGGCCTTCACTTTGCACCCACAGGGATTCATGTTTGTGCACTTCATATGAAGGATGGAGAACAATGGATACAAAGAGATAAAGGAAAGAGAGGGAGATGGAATATGAACTTAGGCTGTAGTATTAGGGAGGCTGCACAACCCACATTCCAATAGGGTGTAAATATTGACTCAGCAGTGGACAACTGGTTTCTATTGCTAGGCAAACAAAAGCATTGTGCTGCAGCAGAGCTTGAATGGTCTATGTGTACAGATTATGCTGATGGTAGATAAGTGGGGGCTGGCTGCTGCACTGTGAGGGTCTTCTGTCCTTTTCATTCAGCGTGATGCAGGATTAGACAGTACAAACTGGACCATAAACCTGGTGATGATTTGGCAACAGTGATTCACAGTTTGCTCATTTGAAATCAGACTACACACTTTGCAAATTTATCACATTTTGACTTGTCTGACAGGACTGTGACTCACCTGAGCTGCAAGATGATAGGTTAGCAGCGTGTAACGTTTTCCAAAATTGAGTCATTCCGAGATTTGTGTCATGTACAGTACCTGTTCTAAGGGTGTGACGGGGATGACTGTTCACTGCTGTCTTACAGTGGATTACCGTTTGATGCTGTGAATAATGGCCTTGTGCCATCCTGGTGTCTGACAGGCAGGGTTGCGTCCACTTCCTGTGTCAAAGCATTGATGGATGACATTGGCTCAGTGTTGCACCACAAGCATTGCAAAGTGAATTACAGAGATCTTCCTCCAAGCAGAACGTACACATTTTGCTCTCGGTTTGTGTCGCCAGCACAGAATTTCACCATTCAGAGAACACTTTATGTTCCGTTTTCACCATATTTTAGCTTTTTTTTACTGTTCCTTAGAACTGCCAACAGTTCACTTTAATGAAGATGATTAAAATATTCAGTCAGTACAGTGGGCCCTTTCCAAGAGTCCTACTGTTTTACATTATTAGTGGTGCTTGGGAAGAAAAGCATCACTATTACTATACTGTTTGTCTATTATTATTATTATAGACTCAGGACAAACTTTGTCATGTAACTCATCCTGCAGTATTTGTCACAGACCCATTGAAGAGGCATCAAATCTCGCAGCATATTAAGGAGAAGTGTGCTATGACTTTTATAAGCAATCGGCCATACGACGTTCGCACAGCGGGGGAAACATCACCTGAAAAATCCCATAGACTTAACATTGTGACCAAATTGATGGGCTATAGCACCAAGTGAGGATTTTGTAGAATAATGTGGATCATCATAATTGAAGAGGCTGTCAAGCTGTGCGAGGACATACCCTGCAATGGGGTATATGTTGTACCCCTGTGGCACAAGAGCCCCCCAAAGTTGCCCCATAGTAATACTATGGTGAAGGAACCGAGCATGTTTTTTTCCTACTATAATAACTTCCATAGCAATTTTGCATTGAACATAACTCCGCATCAGTGTCATAAGCTGGGTTTCCATCCAAAGTTGCGAATTTAACACAAAATTGGAATATCACATAAAATATTTGCGAATAAGCACCGTTTCCATCCAACGAGTCAAAGAGAACAAAATAGTCACTTCCCGATATACTGCACTATATATTACTAAATAGGAGAAGCCACTGAATATAGTAAATTTCATATATAATAAATTACTTGCACCTCAGAGCAAGCAGACGGGTGGATACTTGCTGTTTAGGAACACAGCCGTGTAAGACATTATTCTGGGAGGCAATTATACAGAAATACTTTGATGACAGATTTTGCTCAGGCATTTCAGAATGACCACAACAACATTTTAGATGCTGTGGAACGAGATCGGTCCACTGGTTAGATGGGTTTTGCCTTTCCATAGCACAAAGTCACATGACTTTTTTGATGCATATGGAGGAATTTATCTGAAAATGCGTTTCCATCTCCCATTATTCACATTAACCCTTTTTCGAACAAGTCAAAAACCAACTCAAGCGAGCGTAAAAACTTTTTTGTGAATTAAGAGATTTTTATTTCATCACTTGTTTCTGATGCGATACTTCAAAATGCGCATAAACACATTGTGATGGAAACATAGCTATAGAGACATGGCGGTGGGCTCATATTAATCAAGCAACCAATCAATTTCTCATGATCATTGTAAAGCCTTCAAGCCATGCCCTAGCAACCATTTACAGCCTAACATATATTTTGTTAATAATGTACACATGCACATGGAATTCTTGACCTTTATTTCACTGTTTCTTGGTCTTGCATTTTTAAGATGACGTCAAGTTGAAAATAGCTCAGACTCAAAACCCTTGCATTCTCTTGTTTCTCTTTTAAAAACAAGAATGTGTCGTATGTGAGCGACTCTTAAGGAATGCGTTTGACTGTTGTCTTGTGAACATGATCCTCTCATTATAACTGTTTCTCAAGTTGTTCAGACAACTCACTGACTAGAAGATTTTGAAAATATGTCCCTAACTGAAAGGAGACCAGAATGTTCGTACTTGCTCTTGCCAGGAGGTTTTTGCCATTTCGTCTCTGATGCCTGTGTGTTGTACACAAAATTTGCTTCACACTCCACTTGTGCAATCAAGTGAAGAGCAAAGGACTTGTTACGCCAAAGCTGTCAAGAGAAAAAAAATGGTAAAGCCTGTCAAAACACAATGTGTTCACTGGACAGGCTGTTATATGTTAAAGTGTTTTCTCTGTTCTCTGACTCTAACCTGTATCTCTCTCTGTTACACAAACTCATGCATACACAGGAACTGCACGGTCGCACGTTCAGAGCGATTAGAGTGATGTGACATGACCTTTTCATTGTTGTGGAGAGCGCTGGGCGACAGGGAGTGAAACGTGTCCAAATTAAATATTTAATTCATAAACAAACACGCTCAGGGGGTCTGTCATACACCTCTGACCACGACAGAATATACCTTCTCTCTTCATATTCGCTGCAAATGCAGTTTAATATCAGATTTGAGCATTCAAAAGCTCAAAAAAAGAAGAAAGAGAAAAATGAGGAGGATGATTTGAATAATGTTTCTGTCAAACGCTAGCCCTCTACTTCACCACACATCCCCAGGGAGAAATCTGCTACGATTTACTACAGCAGCGCAGCGTACACTGGCCGCCCATCTTGTCAATGAGAAGACTTTTTACTGGGTCAGATTTCACAGCCCACATCGATTTATACCCCTCTGTTTCTTTTTATCTTTTTTTTTATTCTTGGTGATATAAAGTTTCCTTGTACAACGATATTGCCGGGGATGTAGCATGAATAAAGAATGGGGATGTCTTTTTCTAACAGGCATCACAGTTTTTTCGGCAGGGTATCGAATATTGCTCCCTCTCCTATTATTATCGAGTGCTTAGAGTTCTGGGTACATGATATTTGAAATTGATATTAAAAAATACCAGAGTTTTGCTTAAGGCATGTGGAGAATCGGAAGAGAACAGCAGAGTCGGTAGTGCTCTAACGAGATGATCTTCTGAATGTTAACCTGATTCCAACTGTGTTTCAGAGTCACACGAACAGTAGAACCCCAACTGCGCCGCCCAGAACACATAGCTCTTTAGGCCTTAAAGGGATAGTTCACCCAAAAATGACAGTTCACCCATGTAAAAAAAGAGAAGTGGATTTAATTGTATTGAATGTGCACTTGTACTGTACTTATATCCCAATCTCAAAACTATTTTTTAATGAATGTTTTAGTGTACTTAAGTGTACACTTTTCTGTTTCTTAATTTACTTAAGTAAAAAAAATGTTTTTACTTAAAGTGTTGAGCCATAAACCTCCACTTCAGTAACACTTACACACACCATACTTAACATTTTTATTCCTGTCTATTTCATGAAGCTTTTTACAAAGGGATTTGTTCATATATAATTTGCTTGAT
Source organism: Labeo calbasu (assembly GCA_019740295.1). NCBI lineage: Eukaryota > Metazoa > Chordata > Actinopteri > Cypriniformes > Cyprinidae > Labeo > Labeo calbasu. The sequence goes on along the minus strand of JAHKKF010523244.1, from coordinate 7,401 downwards.
TATATACACAACATTTTATTATGGAGTGACAAAATGAGATACCCAAAATTCCCTCTGTAAAAAGATTTCACTCTAATATAAATAAATAAAACAAGAATTTTGATATTGACTTCATCCAGTGGTTAGATTTTTGTAATAGAAATATATGCAAATTAGCACATATTTCATTAAATAATGCATCATTTGCACATTTAAACCTAACATTTTAGAAAACTTGCAATACAAAAAATGTTTCCAAATCATCAATGTAATCAATCAACTGGGTAAGGCGATAACTATTAGTTTTTGTTGTTGTTGTTTTTTTTTTACCCTATTCACCTGCAGTGTCTCACCTTAAGTAAAAAAAAATGCACTTCGATGTCAATTAAAAAAATTTACATTTTAAATCGATGTTTAATAATCTTTTGTTGTGCTGTAAAATAGACATATTTTGATGTGACTAGCATACTAAAGCACATGTAAAATACTTCATTAAAATTTTTAGTAATATATTTTTAATGCATTTAATTGCAACTTTGCAACTAATATTTAAATACATGTTTGCTAAGTACATTTTAGTTTAACATAAATGCTTTTTGTCAGTACATTTAGTTTTCACTTAAGTTTATTCTTTTATATTTTTTTAAGTATATTATTATAAAAGTATGCTTAAGTTCACTTTTTTTTGGCAAACCCTCTTTTGTTTCTTTTGCTTAGCAGAATGTCCATTTTTTTCTTCTTCTTCTTAAAAAAAAAAATCATATATATATATATATATATATATATATATATATATATATATATATATATAAA
>JAHKKF010523243.1:0-10075 GCA_019740295.1 Labeo calbasu | reverse complement strand
TGCACTTTTTATCCTCAAATCACTAATTACAGGGTTTAGTTCAGCTGAAGCAACTCTAGGTTCAGTATTTTACTCAGTGTCAGTATTGAAGGAGAAGTAACAGTTGTTCTTACCTCAGTATGTTGAGTTGACAGTGTGAACTCTTCAACCCATTAGATAGAAACTGCACTCCTGAATCATGCAGATTATATGTTTATACTCACTCATGGTCAGTGTTCACTGCTCCTCCAATACAATTTCTTCATGAATCTGTAGATCTTCATAAACACAACGCTGGGTTCTGGAGATGCTGGTTTAAGTGTGTAAATGTGTGTAACTCCCTCCTCCTCTTTCTTTTCATAAACACTCATTTTACAGGCACTGCTGCAGAAACAAATAACTGAATTGACTAATTTAAGCAAATAAAAGAAATAATGAAAATGTAAACTAATTTAAGAATTTTTATGCCACACAATACCGAAATATGTTATCAAACTATAGCCTAATTTTCTAATAGACTCACAAACACAATCATACCTTGAGCCACAAAGCGTTGGATGAATAATTACTGAAAAGCTGTTCAATGCATATATATATATGCAGATTCATATTGATTTACCTCTGTCTCAAGAAAGAACATCAACATTCATTCAGTTCATAAATCCATTCTGTCTCTAGATAGCAGCATTAAACGCATCTGTTCTCAAACTCATTCACATTATTCACAAACAGCTTTCTCTCCTGACGTTATTCACATTCTACCTTAGACAAAATGTAGTCTGTTGTTTCTCTTGTGATGAATAGGTGAACTTGGTTAAACATTCACCAGCTAGAGAGAAAAACAGTGCAGGGTGGGTGTGAAACACCTGCACAGGTGCATGCTTTTCTTCATTTTGACATCTAAAACCAAAAAAAACCACAAAAACATGTTTACAGGGGGTACTTTAAAATAACATAATAGAAATACCAGCAGCATAAGCTGTTTTGTACCACTAAAATAACTGGAAGCCTTGAACATTCATGTTAAATGGCCCCCTCCTCACTTAACATTAAAAAAAAAAAAGTAACAATGTGATTGCTAGAAGCTTGTCAGCTTGCGCCATCTAGTGTTTCCTCACTGAATTTCCGGTCATTTATAACGGCAAAACAAAAATGATTACATGTGTGATGTCTACGTTTTCTAATAATCTTGAGCTCTCCTCAGTGATCCACACTATAAAATTTAAATATCAATGAAGAAAACATTAAATAACAAAGGCAAACCTTAATATTTACTGTTTTGCATGGATCCAACCAGAAATCACAAAAAATTCTAACATTTTTACATGTCCCTGTTGTAATAAATTAAACGAATCTTGCTGAATATTTGGTCAGCATTGAAGACACGTCCTTATTTACTTATTTTTGTATATCAGAGATATTACATCATATCACATTCCAACTGACAGGACTCAATATAATACTTAACAGTATGACAGTAAGTAAGTAATTCACTCAATAATCAGAAACACTTTGAATGTAACTAATCTTTTAAACTGTTAAGACACGTCTTTATTTTTCTCTGCAGCATTTATGTGTACATGTGCTGTGTGCAAGCACAGTACCTTGCGAAAGTATTCATACCCCTTCATTTTTGGTTATGTTGCTGCCTAATGTTAAACTGTTTTAAATTACTTTTTTTCCCACATCCATCGACACCATAATGACATGGCCTAAACAGAACTGTCACAACTTCATAAATGTATTTGAAAAGAAAAAAAAAACTGAAATAAGTACAATGCATAAGTATTCATAACTCAGTACTTAGCTGAAGCCTTTATAGCAAAGTTTGTTTGGGGTATGATGCAACAAGATTTGCACATCAACATTTGGCAATTATCTTACATTCTTCGCCTCACCTCTTCACCTCTCAAGCTCTGTCAGCTTGGATGGTGTCTGGCAGACATTTTTTAGGCTTCTCCAGAAATGTTTGATTGGGTTCAAGCCCAGGCTGTGGTTGGGACACTTAAGACATTAAAGCTGATGTTTAAAAAAAATGACATCATTTTTTAATCTAACATTGTTGATGTAAATTGAGTAATGAACATATGAAAATCAAACAAAAAAAAACTTTGAGAAAATAGTTTATTGTTCATTGATTTAAAAATGACAGTTTTAATCATTGCTTTCTATTAAAGGTAATTTGAGGATTAAATATTTACACAAGCTGATCGTTAAACTATGAGAGATTCTCCAATACTTCTGAGCACTGAATCCCACAAAGACTAAATCTCAAGTTTGATCCACATCTTCAGCTCTATTGTATAATCAGTTTGACTGTGATTGTGACAATAAATGATCAGGAAGAGACATCAACCTTGCACATGGAGTGGAAGACGAGGTCCACAAATGTCTTTATAAATACATTTAAATGTCTTTATAAAAACAGAAATCTGTAGTTTGTCTCAGTTAGACCAAAGTCAACACGTGTGTTTCTATATTCACATAAATAATTCTATATTCATAAATAAGATTAGAAGAGAGAAAGAGTTTACAGCTATGTGAGTTAAAGATAATGTGAGTGTTTCTTTCACTCAACTATGTGTCTCAGTTGTTTCTCACTGCTGTTTCATGTCACACAGAAACACTGAACTATCAGAATAAATCTCAAATCCAGCATAGAGGGGTTCAGTGAATGTGGTGTTGAATGTGTATAAGTGTGTGAGTTTGTGTGTGTCAGAGACACTGTAAAAGGACAGACGGCCAGCTGGCCAGTCCAAATACACTCCTATTCTGTTAGAGCGACGTGACAGGGCAGATATATATGTGATATTATTATTGTGTCTGACAGATAAACTATCATGAATACAGATTAGACTCCAGGAATTTTTAAAGTATCCAAGCCAACAGTCCTCACACCTTCCTTTTCTCCTGATTCCTTTATATGTCACTGATATATAAACCCCGAACCCACTCCATTCAGCCTCCCAGTAACAGCGTCCAGACAGACTCTCTCTACACAAAATCTGATGACACTCATCAAATCTCTCTGGATGATCAGGATACGGCTGCTGCTTTTCTACACACGTCACCTTTCTGTTTCTTTCAGACAGAGCGAGACGAGCGTGTACTGTGTTTAAATCCAGTGTAAGATCACATGCATCTACAAACATGAAGAGAGATTATAACATTTATAGCACAATAAATCAACAACAATCAAAATTTGTTTTAGCGTTTGAAAAAACCCTGAAATCACCTACATTGTGAGAACCCAACCCTCAACTGTAATTTAAACAGCTTTAAAAAGGGACTAAGGCCCCAATTACACCTGGCTTTATCCTGCGTTTTATATCTGAATGGTGTCTGGATTTTTTTTAGGTGGATAACATTTACATTTAATTCCAATGCATTTCTAGTGTGGTCTAATAGTGATCCAATCACATTTACCTGCTAAAAAAGCAAATCACACTAACATATCAATCTGGTTCTTATAAGAGAACCTGGAGATTTGGTTTGGTCCTTACACTGCACATAGTGTGACCTATTAAAAAAACATATAAAAGTGATACTAATATTATTGGGCTTTATTTATATAATTTTTTAATAAAATAATAAACAAAATAATAAAGTGTGGTATTATATTTTAAAAATCAAAAAGGAGTATAATCTTAGATAGGAATAGAAATATTATACAGTACAGTTTGTCAGTCTAAAATGGTAGGTAATTGTGCATTAACAGCTGTCGACCATGTTGGTACGCAATTGTGCGCTCTCAATTTATTTACACAGCACATTTCTTATTTTGGTCACAAATGCAGAACACTTTTGTGCAGCCCTGTTAACAATGATTTCAGGAGGTCTTTAATCCCAGGTCTAAAGGGGCCTACATAATAATAAATTAAATAAATTCTGTGAGGGTTAAGGTATTGAAAATATTGTTTTCTTAACATAAAACCAGTAGGAGACATTGTGTACATGTGTGACTTACATTTCTGTGGTCCTGCTGTAATCCTGAACTCTCCTGCATGATCCACACTATAAAAACAAAATTCAAACACATTTTGCATATTAATGAAGAAAATAAAAATGTAAAAAACCCAAAAGCCAATATAAATACTTAAAAACCTGTAATCAAAACATCTAAATCTTACATACACAAACATCTAAAATGTATTTTCTCTTATGCTTTAATTTACATAGTTCTGCAATAAAAACATTTAGAAGCCAAATGATCTTTTTAGTTGCCAAATTTAGAATCTAGTTTGTTGCTCTGAAACACTGTTGTTCATGCTCATATTTTCTCATGACACTTATTGGTGGATGAAGATTGACAGGGAGACACAACAAATTCTTTAATTGTACTCTTTGTCAATGTCAGAAGATCGGCTAGCATATTGAATGTTTGCAGTAGTATATACTGTAGAGCTAGTGCACTTCATTCTGTTTATACAGCAAGTTTGACACCTAAAATGATTCATTTCACTCAACACTCAGAAGAAACAAAAGTCTGTGTCATTTTACATGCTCTTTTTGTAGTGAATTAAATATACATATGAAGTATTTCAACTGATCACTTCTATTTTTAACCGAGTTACTCTATATAAAACTAGCATGTATACTAAATAGTTGTATTTGGTATAAATTTGTGCCATTTTGATGCTGGGATTACCATCAACTCATTCGAATGTCACTCAACAACCATAGGATGACATCAAGTGACCTACAAAAAGAATGGCAAATGGCTTCTCGGGGCAGTACTGAAGTCGTGCAAGGCTAGAAATAAGCACTTCATCAATGAGAAGCATACAAGAGCCAGGCTGAGGTTTGCAAAAGACCATAACCACAGAGGACTGAAGTATAGTCATCTTCTCCACTTTCTCCAATTTTGAATGAATGAGCGCATTTATATAGCACTTTCATTGTGTATTGCCATACACCCAAAGCGTTTTACAATCATATAGGGGGATCTCTCCCCAACCACCACGAGTGTGCAGCATTCACTTGGATGATGGATGTTTGTCTTTGTGAGGGGTGCATGAATTAAACCATGTAGAAGTCAATCAGGACACAGCGCATTTACACTTGGCAACATCAACTGACTTCTCTATCTGGGGTGTGTTTCCCAAAACCATCGTTAGCTAATTATGGTCGTTAGTTCGACAGAATGACCTTGATGAACTTGCAGCCATAGTTGCTTTTGGGAAATACACCCCTGGATAACTGATTGGATCTATCTTCCCCATGCAATATTTAAATTCTGAAGAGAATGGCCCCAGTGAAAAAAGTCGACCTCAACTACCTCTGGACTATTTCCACTTTTGAGGTAAAACATTAGTATTGCATTGTTTAAAAATGAATATTAACTTGTTTTCTTTGCATTATTTGAGGTCTGAAAACACTGCATCTTTTTGTTATTTTGACCATTTTCTGCAAATAAATGCTCGAAATGACTATGTTTATTTGGAATTTGGGAGAAATGTTGTCAGTAGCTCATAGAATAAAACCAAAAAAAAGTTCATTTTACTCAAACACATATCTACAAATAGTAAAACCAGAAAAACAAAAAAGCTCCAGAGCTGTATTTGTGGATGTGTCTGCACATTGACACTAGAAATGTTTAGAAATCCACAAATGCATGCAGTGATCCACAAATGCACAAGAAGCGACGTACAAATGCACATGGTGATCCACAAATGCAGAGGAAGCCATTCACAAATGAATGCCAGACAACAATGTATTAGTGACATAAAAGTATATTAATTTTTTTTTTTTTTATTTGCAAATCACATTTTATTTAGTTGTGAATTTAATACATTTTTTGAAACTCCAACATATATTTGTGGATGTCATTCTATTTATTTGTGAATATGTTTATTTTTTGTGAATCACTTTACAATCATGTGGATCGTAATCTATTTATTTTTTTTTTTTTATTTCTTAAAGAATGAAAAATAACCCCATATATATATATATATATATATATATATATATATGAGTTTTCAATGATTTTAATAGCACACGTAAAAACCCACATGACAGGATAATTGTTAGAGTTGAACATACTTGAGTTTGTCCAGTCTGTAGTTTGGATCAGAGAGCAGCTTGACTAATGATTGTCCTGGGTGATTGTAGCTCAGATCCAGCTCTCTCAGGTGTGAGGGGTTTGAACCCAAAGCTGAAGCCAGAAAACAACAGCCTTCCTCTGTCACCATACAACCAGATAATCTACAAGCACACACAAACACTCAACATCACATCACCTGACACTGAGATCATCCCAAACTCAGTCACACACTGGAGTGTTCAGATTCATGTAATTCGGCTTTCAATACTAGCACTCCCTATACGCAGAGTAGGGGGAGGCACCATCCCAGTTGCTCGAAAAAAAAAAACAAAAAAAAACTGCTGTTCTACATTAATATTAATGTGCATTTTATGGTGAACAGTAGGCAGACACAGGCACAGGTGACATGCCATTTCTGCATCTGCGCCCGCACCCGAGCAAAAGGCAACTTTAATTTTATAACCAAATTAATCGTTATCTCTTTTCTTACCTCAGTATGTTGAGTTGACAGTGTGAACACTTCAGTCCATCCGAGAGCAGCTTCACTCCTGAATCTTGCAGGTCATTATGACTCAGGTCCAGCTCTCTCAGTGAGGAGTTTGATGTTTGTAGAGATGAAGACAAACTTTCACAGCACTGATCAGTGAGATTACAGTCAGCAAGTCTAAAATACAGGATGTAATATGGTTCAATAAAGTGGACAATTTGGGTTAAGTACAAAAATCCTCATATCTTTTCAAAGCATGTGATTCCTGACTATTTTTTTCCTGACTATATTCTAACTAGATTCTGACTAGAATATATTCTATATTCTAACTAGATTCTGACTAGATTCCTGACTAGATTCTAAAAAAAGATTTGGATTGTTAAATCTTGAATGACTGTCAACTAGTGATGTGACATTTGAGCTTGTGTTAAGAGGCATGCCAGATGAAGCCTTAATTCAAAGCTTGTGTTGTTAAGGTAGAAATCTAATAATAGAAAAACTAGAGACAAACGAAGCTTCACTTTCTGTCCAGTCCCGTGCTCAATTCGCTTTGCGTGTCGGAATGTTCGAACCCCCAGATCTTACTTATTCAGACTTTTTACATTTTTAAATACCCAGTCAAACAAGTAATATGAAAAATACTAATTATTTCAGGAAAATTTAATATTTGTCATATGCAATTCATATATGTGTACATTATTCTTCCATTACATCATATAGATATTCATACTGGCATTTAACACCACAATTTAATAGGTAAATTAATTTATCAGAACACACACACACACTGTTAGGCTTTTATTTGTGAACGAGTTGATCTATTGAATGCACAGTGAATTTTTCATCCAACAGAGTTTCTTTCACAAGCTTTTGGCTGCTTTATTTTTTACTAACCACAAGATAGCGCTGTTTTCAACACTTAAAGCTTTGAATCTTTTTTCAAAACAGTCAATTTGGAAAAGGAAATCTTAAGTGCTTCACAAGGCTTCAGTTGCCCATTACTACTGTCAACTGTTAAATGAATGAGTGTCACGTCCCGCTTGTTTACTTCGAAATAGGAGAAGCTCCCACTTTGACACAAGGCCTCATGGATGTATGAAACTTGTGGATAGTGACAACAGAAATATTAATAACTGTTAGTAACTGATAAATTGTAAATTGTCTGCAATTTTACAGTGTGATGCATTTTGATGCAGCATATAACTTAAAAGTGTGTGGCAAAGGGACTGGTGATCGGATTAGTCCAATCATAGTGTTATGATACATTGTGTATTTCCTGATCATTTCACCACTACTGATTTTATTGGATTGTACTAATGAATAAAGGTGTCTGGACTGAATTACATTTCACTGAAAATCCCAAACCTCAGTATGCTGAGTTGACAGTATGAACTCTTCAGTCCATCAGAGAGTAGGTTTACTCCTGAATCCTGCAGGTCATTGTTGCATAGGTCCAGTTCTCTCACCGTGGAGTTTGATGATTGTAGAGATGAAGACAAACTTTTACAGCACTGGCCAGTGAGATTACAGTCAGCAAGTCTATAACACATCATGTGGGTCAGTAAAGAGAAGATGGTGGTTTAAAATCATTGTGTTCTGCACGACATTGATCACATTGTTTACATGACTCATTCTTTTTTTCATCAGCATGTGATCTCTAAATATTGACTGAAAATCAGCTCAGATATATTTGAATTGCCTTATACTATGAATTTATTACATAACAATAACCATATAAATTCTAGTCATATATATAAAGCACTATTTGGAAAAATCATATGACTGAGACACTTTGATTTATATTCTAAAGCAACTGATTCTAAACAACAGTGCATTCAAATGTGTAAATGAAATAAGAAATATAAGAATGACAGTAATTGTTCTTGTACAGTACATGTAAGGAATAACTGATGAATGTTGAATAATTGAAATATAATGAGGTGGTAATGCAGCATTATTTTTATTCCTTTACAACAGTCAAGTCTCTGCTACTTCAAATGTAACACTATTACACACATTTTTCTTGTGTGAATTACTGTGAAATTACTGTAAGTTACTGTAAGTACTATAATTACTTGTAAGCTTTACTACTCAAAAAATATTGACACTGCCACCTAGTAACTGAGAAATGTAATGTAACTTTTCACTTATGAAACTGATAAAGACTCTGTGTGTGTGTGAGGGAGAAGTGTGGGAGAAAGGCAGGCTGCTTTCCAAGGTAAAATGTTATTTTATAGAAAACCATGGAAATTTCCCTGTGAATTATTGTCATGTCAAATATAACAGTGTCATAGTTTGATGGAGGAACTAAAATGGTGCTGTGTCTGAAAAACACAGATACATTTAGTTCCATCTCCAATCACATAAATTAATACTCACAGAGCTTTTCTACAGTTCACCACAGCTGGTATCAGTCTCCTTCTGCCCTCATCTGATGTATTGTATTTCTTGAGATCAAACTCACCCAGCATCTCTTCTGATATCTGAAGCATGTAGGCAATTGTTGAGCAGTGAGATGAAGAGAGTTGATTCACTGAGTCATTTTCTGATTTTACATACTCCTGAATTTCTCTGTATAAAGTCTGATGCTTTATTTCCAGCAGACAGAGGAACAGATTGATGCTTCTGTCAGCTGAGAGATGCTCAGCACCCCTGATTTTGTCTTTAATGTACAGTGTGAGTCTCTTGATGTCCTCTGAGCTGTTCACTGTGTGTGTCAGTAGATCCTGTAAGAGTCTCTGATTGGACTCCAATGAGATGCCCAGCAGAAACCGCAGGAAAAGATCCAGGTGTCCATTTTCACTCTTCAAAGATTTATTAACTGCTATTTTTAATAGGTCACAGACAGAGTTTCCTCGGTGGTACCTCTTATACCGTTCACTCAGAAACAACTTAAGAGATTCCTCATTCTTGACTACATGTGAGTAAAACACACAGAAAGCAGCTAGAAATTCCTGAAAGCTCAGATGTATGAAGCAGTAGACTTTCCTCTGATTAATCACAGATTCCTGCTTAAATATCTCAGTGCAAATCCCAGAATACACTGAGGCATCAGTAACATCTATGCCGCTGTCAATCAGGTCCTCCTCATAGAATATCACATTGCCATTCATCAGCTGCCTGAAAGCCAGTTCAGCAAGTTTCACAATCACATCTCTGTTGGACTGCAGGAGTTTCTCTGGATTTTTCTCATCATACTTCTTATTTTTCATGTTGATCTGAGTCAGCAGGAAGTGGATGTACATTTCAGTCAGAGTTTGAGGGATTTCTGCACTCTCATCTTGTTTCAGCAGGTCTTGAAGCACAGTGACTGAGATCCAGCAGAAGACAGGGATGTGACACATGATGTGGAGGCTTCTTGATCTTCTAATGTGTGAGATGATTTTGTTGGCTTGATGCTCATCACTGATTCTCTTCCTAAAATATTCCTCCTTCTGTGGCTCATTGAATCCCTGAATTTCTGTCACGCGGTTGATGTATTTTGAGGGGATCTGATTGGCTGCTGCTGGTCTGGAGGTGATCCAGATGAGAGCAGAGGGAAGCAGCTCTCCTCTGATGAGGTTTGA
>JAHKKF010523240.1:0-14688 GCA_019740295.1 Labeo calbasu | reverse complement strand
AATTTGAAGATCAGGGTAAATTTAACTTACTTTGTCTTCTGGGAAACATGTAAGTATCTTCTGTAGCTTCTAAAGGGCAGTGCTAAATGAAAAAAAAAAATGATATTTAGGCAAAATAAGAAAAATGTACACATCTTCATTCTGTTCAAAAGTTTTCACCCCCCAGGTCTTAATGCATCTTGTTTCCTTCTGGAGCATCAGTGAGTGTTTGAACCTTCTGTAATAGTTGCATACGAGTCCCTCAGTTGTCCTCAGTGTGAAAAGATGGATCTCAAAATCATACAGTCATTGTTGGAAAGGGTTCAAATACACAAAAATGCTGAAAACCAAATAATTTGTGGGACCTAAAGGATTTTTCTGAAGAACAGCAGGCAGTTTAACTGTTCAGGACAAACAAGGGACTCACAGCCGTGAATCATTCAGGTAACAACAACAGTATTAAGAATCAACTTTTGAACGGGGTCATTTTTATAAATTCAACTATTATTTTCTCTTGTGAGTATCTTATTCAGTTCAGTACTAAATAAAAATTATAGGCATTTTGTATGATCCCTTTTATTTTGGTAAAATAATGAACATTTTGCAGATTCTGCAAGGTGTATGAAACTTTTGACCCCAACTGTATCTTGAATCTAACAACAAAAGTCTAATTTCAAAAAATGGAACATTCCTTAAATGTTTGACACCCAAGAAGATTTTGATCATTTTGTTATTTAAATTTGTAGCACTGACTGCATTCTATTTTAGAACTAATCAGGATTCTGTTGTTCACACTGATTCTGGACGCTTTGAATAAATCCTCAACATATCAGCTGCTAAGCAGAACAGAAAGCCGTTGAGTCTGTTGGTATAATTTTCTGCTAGATTGCACTGTTATAATTACTCTCGAGATCAGCTGAACTGATGAGAGTATATGAGTATTGATCTGTCCACTGACAGTCATTGCAACAAACACAGAATATGAAATAATTACCGTAAAACACATCCCTGAAGACAATCAATGTGATAATTGAGTTTTCCCTTAATAAAGTTGTTTATCTACTCACCCTTGTTGTCTTGTAAACCCATAGGACTTCTTGCATTGGAACAACAAAGGAGATGCTTGACAGAATGTCCAAGCTCCTCTTTCAGTTGAAATGATTGGAGGGAACAAACATTTTAAAGACTTCTGCAAAACATATGTTTTAAATAATTTTAAAATTATTATACATTATTTAATAATTAAACTTAATGAATACTTTAAAAGTTTTAATAAATTTAAAATTAATATACTTAAATTTAAACTTTACAATCTTTTACATCCTGAGACAAACTTAAAACTATTTTATATGACATTTAATGATTGTGAAGCAGTGTTATTCTAGTATCACACTATTATAGTTTTTAATTAATATTTTGAATTAGTGTTTATATATATATATATATATATATATACAATATTAATTACTAAACATTTAATTAAAATCATATAAAATTTATTTTTAAATGTGTCAATATAGTATAAACTGTATTGTTAAATTTTAGTTGATAAATTTTAGTTTGTTACTGCAGTACATGAAGTTAAACTAAACGAGAAATGCTGACACTTATATAGACATTTTAAAAATAAAAATGGGAAAAGCACACAATACGAATTACTAAACCTTTAAAATCATATAAAATGTATTTTTTAAATGTGTCAATATAGTTTTTATGAATTGTATTTTTAAGTTTTAGTTTAAGTTTTACATTTTAGTTTTAGTTATTTTAGTACATGAAGTTGAACGAGAACTGTTGACATTTATATACACATTTAAAAAATAAAAATAGCAAAAACATGCAATATAAATTACTAAAACTATAATCACAATCATATGACACATTTAAAAAATAAAAACGACGAAAACAATATATATATTACTAAAACTTTAAAATCATATATAATTAATTTTTTTACATGTATCAATAGTTTGTATCAATTGTATTTCTACATTTTAGTTTATACATTTTACTTTATTTCAGTACATGAAACTAAGAAATGTTGACGTATATAGACATTTAAAAAATTAAAATGGCAAAAACACAATATAAATGACTAAACATTTTATTAAAATCATAATTTATTTTTTAATTGTGTCAATACAGTGTAAATTGTATTTTTAAATTTTAGTTTATAAATTTTAGTTTGTTATTTTAGTACATGAAGTTAAAAATGTTGACATTTACATACACATTTAAAAAAATACAAATGTCAAAAACACAATATAAATTACTAAAACTAATTAAAATCATGACATTTAAAAAATACAAATGTCAAAAACACTATAAATTACTAAAACTTTAATTAAAATCATATCTAATTTATCTTTTAAATGTGTCAACATAGTTTTTATAAATTGTATTTTTAAATTTTAGTTTGTACATTTTAGTTTATTTCAGTATGTGAAGTTAAACTATATGAAAATGCAAAATGTTGACATTTATTTAGACATTTAAAAAATAAAAATGAATTACTAAAATTTTATTAAAAATCAGATATAATTTTTTTATATAACAGTTTTTGTAGTTTTTTAATATTTTAGTTTACGTTTATAAATTTTAGTTTTAGTTATTTTAGTACAAGAAATTAAACTACAAGAAAATGAGAAATATTGACATTTATACAGAAATGTAAAAAATAAAAATAGCAAAAATAAAAAAAACCCACACAATACAAATTACTAAAACTTTAATTAAACACATATATAATTTATTTTTTAAATGTGTCAACAATTTTTATAAATTGTATTTTTAAATTTTAGCTTTTAGGTAATTATATGAAAACGAGAAATGTTACCTTGGCAATAAAATATACTATTAAAAACATGAGACGTAATTTGTTTCCATTACACTTTATTTTATTTAATCTATTTTATTTAATCCTTTTCTTTATGGCTTTATTTTTAGCAAACTTTAATAAACGTACAGTGAAACTGAATCTGATAGAGGATCATGGGAAAGACTCAAAGATTCAACCTTGAGCAGAGAACGCTTTAATACTGATCTACAGTATATGAACAATACGTCACTTTGACTTCAGAACACACACAGAGACCATATCACCCCTGTTCCTAATATGCAAGTTGGCAAAAAAACGACAAAAAGACCAATGTAAACAAATGTGGCATGTTTGTGAGTTTGGCATGTGGTACAGATCACAGGAAGAGACGAACCCGACATGCACCTCGTTCAACAACCGTTCATTCTGAGTGCAAACATGGTTTAAAAATACAACATGTTCCCAAAAAACAAATAAAAACACTTATCTTCATTCAGGGAAGTACAGCTCTGCTCAAACACCAGAGAGGAAGTGATGTCACATCAGCATCTCCAATCATCTGGGATTGTTCGTAAGAAGCACTGTTTACCCAACAATGGTGTAATCTTCACCTCGTGACGACCAGAAATGACAGTCGTCAGTAGTAAGTGTGTCACCTCCTCGAACAGTTAATTCCATCTCAACTAAGCCAATTCAGTCAATTAATCCTATTCATTACTCAAACTCTGCTGAGAAAAACACAGGCGTCGCTGAATTTCAAATCATACGTGCTGGAAATACAGAATGGACCCCAAACCCTCATATATAACCATTAAAACGTGCGTGTCGACTCACGTAAAGGAACAGTATTTCATACATGCGGTTATCATGAGCATGTGATTGGCTGAGGTATTGACATTCATTATTAGTGCATGATATTTGCACAAACATCAAAAAATAGGATCCAAAAACGTAAAAAAATCATCTTAAGTTAAATGAAAAACAAATTTCATTTGCTAAAAAAGAAAAAAAAACAGACTAAAAAACAAATGATATTATCAGTGACATCAGATATACAAATATCAAATGAATACATGAATATGACCGATCTAATCTGCTAAAACACATTGGTTTTTAAGAGGTGGAAATACACTACCAGTCAGAAGTTTTTGAACGGTAAGATTTTTAATGTTTTAAAAAAGTCTCTTCTACTCACCAAGCCTGCATTTATTTCAAAGTACAAAAACAGTAAAATTTTAAAATATTTTTACTATTTAAAATAACTGTTTCCTATTTGAATATATTTTAAAATGTAATTTATTCCTGTGATTTCAAAGCTGAGTTTTTAGCATCATTATTCCAGTCACATGATCCTTCAGAAATCATTCCAATATGCTGATTTGCTGTTCAAAAACAAAACAAAACAAAACAAAAAAACATTTATTATTATTATTATGTTGAAAACAGTTTAGTAGATGTTTTTTCAGGTTTCTTTGGCTAAATAAAAGTATTCATTTATATAATTTCTTTCCAAATAAAATAAAAATTATACTGACTTCAAGTTTTTGAATGGTATAGCGTATAACGTTACAAAACGTTTTATTTCAGATAAATACTGATCTTTGGATCTTTCTATTCATCAAAGAATCCTAAAAAAAGGACTCAACTTTATTAAATACTGATGATAATAATAATAAAAAATGTTTCTTGAACAGCAAATCAGCATATTGGAATGATTTCTGAAGGATGATGTGACTGGAGTAGTGATGTTAAAAATTCAGCTTTGAAATCACAGGAATAAATTACATTTTAAAATATATTCAAATAGAAAACAATTATTTTAAATACTAAAAATATTTCATATTTTTACTGTTTGTGCTGTACTTTGGATCAAATAAACACAGGCTTGGTGAGCAGAAGAGAAAATCCATGACTGGTAGTGTACTTAAATATTTTTGAAAAACAAATTAATTAAAGATTTGACTAATTTCCGCTGGTATTCGCTGAGGTTTGGCTGTTGGTTTGTAATTATTATCACTGATAACGACCCACAGGCTCATTAAAATACTTCTGTAGGGTGTTGAACTACTTGAGTGAAAAATCAACATCAAAATAATAATATAATAAATCATATTTTGCATGATAAAAATGAAGTCTGTTTTTAGTATCATTATTCATTTCAACTGTTGTTGCAATGTGAAAAAATAAAGATTTTTTTTTGCATTAACAAGAGTGTTGAGGGAAATGTGCTTAATTAACATGAAAATATTGTCAAAAATTCCAAAATCTCAACGGTGCTATAAACAGGCTTCATTTTCGTTATGCAAAACATAATTTCTTATTTGTTCTTCCTATGATTTTTGCAGTTAAATATTTTCTCATTAAATTCATCCTATACTGTCAGAAAAATGTTCATTACAAATTAGTGAATTTTTTTGGTGACTAATGTTTTTTTTGGAGTTAATTGAAATCGTTTGCTTTAACGGTTGGGTTGAAATGTGTTGGTGTGTGTGTGGCGGCAGTGAGGCAGCTCTACAGTCAGTCCATGTCTGGGCCAGTTCAGGTGTCCTATTTCCTTTCATTCCATCCATCATGTTTTCCTACATTTCTATCACCTCAGTGCTGCCCTCTGCTGGCTGGCTGCCGTTAACGATGAGGTTAACGGAGAGAAAGACGGCCCGCGGGCCCGGGTCGCCGTCTCTGCTTGAGTTGCTCTCTATGTTCTCGGCTTGAGCTCAGTTGAAGCCCAGTCCGGCTCCTTTCGGCCTCTGACATGCTCGAATGGGCTCCGTGATGCCTCTGCCCTCAGGGCCCAGGCCCGACCCTGGGGTCCAGCCCATGCTCTGCAGCATACGGTTCCCAACGTTTGAGTCTGGGAGAGGAGCAGCAGCCTCACCCACCACACCTGAGAGAGAGAGAGAGAGAGAGAGAGAGAGAGAGAGAAAGAGATAGACGGATGGAGAGAAAGGGATAATCTGCATTAAACAGTAAAGCTCATTGATTCTTGTAATGCACTTAATGGGTTGAAAGAGTCCTTAAGTAAGATCTTAAGATGAACTTAGATCCGCATCAAAGCATGAAATGCATTTAAAAAGCCACAAAACTCTCACACAAACACAATTGTGACCCTGGACCACAAAACCAGTCTTAAAGTAGCACGGGTATATTTGCAGCAATAGCCAAAAATACATTGTATGGGTCAAAATGACAGATTTTTCTTTTATGCCAAAAATCATTAGGATTTTAAGTAAAGATCATGTTCCATGAAGATATATTGTACATTTCCTACTGTAAATATATCAAAACTTAATTTTTGATTAGTAATATGCATTGTTAAGAACATCATTTGGACAACTTTAAAGGTGATTTTCTCTGTTTTGATTTTTTTGCACCCTCAGATTCCAGATTTTCAAATAGTTGCATCTCGGCCAAATACTGTCCTATTCTAACAAACCATACATCAATGGAAAGCTTATTTATGTATTTAAAATAAGACCATTTTCATTCATTTTTGCAATGCAATTTTCATGACAATTGAGCACATTTACATCTTGAAAGCGTTCCTTTTCCATAGTGGACTTAAAATTTATTTAATTTTATTTTTTAATTATTTTGTATTTTTTATTTCATGTCAATGTTAAATTAATGCAAACTGTAACACTTCACAATAAGGTTCTGTTAATTCATCTGAGTTATTGCAATAATTATAATGAACAATATAGCATTTATTAATCTTGGTTAATAGCAAAATTTTCATTTTAACATTTCAAGTTGTTTAAATTAACATTAGGTGATATATTAAGAACAAACATAATCTGAATACACACACACAATTTCACAATTCATTGCATTACTTATGGAAGCCGTTACTGTCACTGAATAAAAAAAATAAATGAAAAAAAAAAGTTACTGCTTTTTTATATTACTTTTTATTTCACAATTCTGAGAATTGCATGTTATAAACTCATAACTGTGAGAAATAAAACTCAACATAAGAAAAAAAACTCACAATTCTGACTTTTTTCGTGAACGCGAGTTTGTATCTCGCAACTGACTCATGCAATTCTGACTTTTCTCTCAGAATTGTGATATAAACTTGCAACTGCGAGGTGTAAAGTCAGAATTGCGAGATAGAAACTTGCAATTCTGACTTTTCTCTCAGAATTCTCATAATTGCTGAAATAAAGACCTTTTTCTCTCAAATGCGAGTTTATATCTTGCAATGCTGACTTTTTTCTTAGAATTGTGATATAAACTTGCAATTCTGAAAAAAAAGTCAAAATTGCAAGACAAAAACTCAGAAGTCTGACTTTTCTCTTGCAAATTCAAGTTTATATCTTGCAATTCTGACGTTTCTCAGAATCGCATGATATAAACTCATAATTCTGACTTTTTTTCTTAGAATTCTCATAATTGCTGAAATAAATACCTTTTTCTCGCAAATGTGTTTATATCCTGCAATTCTGACTTTTTTTCTCAGAATTATGTGATATAATCTCGCAATGAGAAAAAAAGGTCAAAATTGCAAGATAAAAACTCATAATTCTGACTTTTTTCTCGCAAATGGCATTTTTTTCTCAGAATTGCATGATATAAAACTCATAATTGTGAGAAAAACAATTATGACTTTTTTCTCAGAATTCTCATAACTGCAGAAATAGTCTTTAGCAGAAATAAAGACATTTTTCTCACAAATGCGAGTTTATATTCTTACGTTTTAAAAAACTCAGAATTGTGAGTTTATATCTCTCAATTCTTACTTTAGTTCTCAGAATTGCAAGTTTAAGTCTTGCAATTCTGACTTTATTTCTCAAAATTGCGAGTTTACATCTCATAATTCCGAGAAAAAAGTCAAATGTGAGACGTAAACTCTCAATTACAAGAAAAAACAAATTGTGAGATCAAGTCAGTTACTTTTTTTATTTTTTATTCAGTGGACGAAATGGCTTCCATAGTTACTTGCTGATTCTTTATAATTATTTGTGAAATTTACTAGCAATTTCTGAGTCAAATTTGTATATTTTGTATATTTTTTTGTCATTAGATCAGACAACATTTTAAGCTGTCATATGGTCATGTTACAATGTACCCCACCTATAGGGGAATGCTGTCACATTTCACATTCTTTTGAGGTAAATAACGAAAGATGAATATGCTGTAATTACGAAACAACGCAACATTTCTGTAATAGACGTGTGAAATTAATGTGGATTCAAATTATACTCTGAACCCCATGTGGATTTACACAAACTAAGAAAGTCAAAAAGTGTTAGGTTGTGCCCTGCGCGACACAGCAAGTACAAGTAGTTTATCACTTGCTTAACACTGCAATGATTTATGTAAATACATAAGTGAAAAAAAAAGTGACCAAAACATTGTCTATTTTTAGTTCATGGCATCCAAAACTGAATCTTACTGTAAAGTATTAGCATGCAAATCAGTGTTTCTGAAAATCCTCTAACTTCAGTGGAGACTGCTTTCCTCAGTTGCATTTCCTGATGTTACATGTCACAGTTCCTGCGCCTCATAAACTCTAACGAGTTTCTGGGAAATTGGTAATCTCAGCTCTGTGACCTCTGACCCCTGGGGGTCACGGGTGTGTGCTCTGCGTCACAGATCACAACAGGAAATGATGTTCTTTAATGAGGAAATGAGATCAGCTCTGATCTGCCCGCTCAGCTGCCAATCCCGTCACATAACGGCCACTAGGTTCACCGTTTCCTGATGAAGCCGAGCATTAGCCGGACACACGGTTCACATGTTTCCATGAAACGTTTGTGTTAAAGAAGGGCATCGTTTACGTTTATTATTTGAAATGTGGGTCTGATGTGACTTTACAGAAACATTTCAGATCATCCAACAGCTGTGATGGTAAATGTGTGTGTGTGTTTGTGTTTTACCTGAGGATGATGGCGCTCCGACAGGTGCAGCTTTCCGTCGTCTCTTTATATCTCCAGTACACAAAGAGCCAAGATGACCACTAGTTTGTCTACACAGAGAGAGGGAGAGTTTAGGATAGTTATTTATTAGGTAAATAGGCTAAAGTTACATATTTTGAAATTAGAAGAGCTGATCTTGAGGATAATTTTGAGGCTTAACGTGTTTAGCTACTGCAGGAAAAATGGAGTTTAGTATTACTTTTAATATATATATTATTATATATTATTACCGGCTGGCAGTCTTTAAAGAGCAGCTTTTCCTGTGGCTTCTGTCGCTGCGAGAATCCCAAAGCAACTGCACATATATACATATGTAAGACGTCACACACCCGCATTACAATCAAACATGATTTATTACACGCATGCATGCCTGAAACTCAACATACAGTAAATCAAGGTTAGATTTGTGTCTTACTTGATCTCTTCTGGCCCCAGAGCTGAACCATGAGCTGCAGAGGAGGACAAACAAACTCTTAAAACAAATAAATATTTGTTTATAAAAATAATAAAAATATTTGTTGTGGACAGAGGATACATTACAAAAATATTATATCATAGCATGAGTAAATTTATATTATAAATAAAAACAAACATGTATTACTCATGAACTAATCATTAATTAAAAAAAATATATTATATATATATATATATATATTTTATATTTAATATTTATTAATATTTATAAAATATATATTTAATTTATAAATTTGGTTATTTAAAAAAAATATATAAAATATATTCTATTAATTTTTTTGATTACACATTTTATATTTGTTTATTTTATTTTTTTTTTAAAAAGATGGATGTATTAAAAAAATGCATATTATTCATAACAAATGAAACAGAAAGTCAACATAACACTAAAACTAACAATCATAAAGCCAGTCGTTATGTTGAGCTGTCAAAAATCTTTGAGCCAGTCAGAACTTACTCATGATGATCCTGGGATAATCTGGGTAATCTATCAGGAATTCCTTGAGAGGTTCCCTGTTGGGAAAAAGAATTAAAAACATCACATATACATGAACATTAAACATTAAGTTCATATTTTAGACAAGGGCACATACCTGCGATTGCTGAAGACAGGCCTGCCGTGCAAGCCGTGCTTGAAACCCTGAAAAACATGACTTTGTTAAAAACAAGTCATAAATATCACCACTCATGCTCCAAATGAACAGGAATACATTTCTTCAGGTATAATAGACCACCTTAAAACATGAATGTTTAGAATTTTGAACATTTTTCAGATAAAAAATTGTTACTAAATAAAAAATGTTACAAAAAAAAGTTACTAAACAAGTAACTAACAAACTAAGATTTTACTATTGTAATATTTCAATGTATTAAAGAACGTATTAAAGAGTATTAAAGAAAAATGAAACATTTTTTATATTTGTGTTATTATTATTATTATTATTATTATTATTATTATTAATAACAATAATTATTATAATAATGGTATTATGATTAGTAGTATTACTAAATAAAAATAAAAGTTACTACATAAAAACAACTGTAAAATAAAAATGTATGCATTAAAGAAACAATTAACTTATATTTTCCATAATTAAAATTAATAATAATAATTACTAAATTAAATAAAAATAAAACTGTTATTTAAAACAAAAAAGAATTACTAATGTAATATTTCACTATAAAATTAAGTATAAAAAAATTCTGTAACTTACACATGTTTACTTATTATTATTATCATTATTGATAGTTATTTAATAAAAACAAAAGACATTTACTGTTGTGATTTCACAATAATAAAAAATAAATAAATAAAATAATAATAAAAAAATTGAGCATTACAATCAAATTTTAATATTATGATGAATAACAATAATAATTATTATTAATGGTATTATTATTGTTATTAGTAGTAGTATTACTAATTAAAAATAAAAATTACGAAATAAAAACAAAATAAGGAATATTACTATTGTAATATTACACTGTAAAAAACAGCATTAAAGAATCATTTGTAACATATTATTCATAACTTTTTAATAATAATAATAATAATTATTATTATTATTATTATTATTAATAATAATAATAATAAATTAAAAAATAAGATTTACTTAACAAAACCAAAATAAGAAATATTACTTTTGTAATATTTCACTATAAAATTAAAAATTAAGCATTAAAGAAAAGATCATGTAAATTACATTTATTTATTTATTTATTTATTATTATTAATAGTTACTTATTAAAACAAAATAAGACATTTACTATTGTGATATTTCACTGAAATAGTTTTTTTTTTATTAAAATACCATTTCATTACGTTATATTTTTACTCAATAATAATAATAATAATAATAATAACCATGATTATTATTAGTAATAGCAGCAGTGGTAAAAAAAAAAAAAAAAAAAAAAAAACTACAAAATATTAAAACTGCTATTTCACTGTTAAATAAAATAAGTATAACATTTTATAAATGTTATATTTATTNGTTATATTTTTACTCAATAATAATAATAATAATAATAATAACCATGATTATTATTAGTAATAGCAGCAGTGGTAAAAAAAAAAAAAAAAAAAAAAAAAACTACAAAATATTAAAACTGCTATTTCACTGTTAAATAAAATAAGTATAACATTTTATAAATGTTATATTTATTGTTTATAATAATAATAATAATTATTACTAAATAAAAACACTAAATGAAAACAAAATGAAAAAAATTACTATTGTAATACTAGTAATATTAAAATATAAAAAAAGAGCATTAAAGAAAAATAATAAAACTATTATACATTACAACTGTAAAATTACAATACTGATATTTATGGCTGTTCTAATTTCATAATTTTTATCCACCGGCCATTTGTAAAATTTATGGGTGTGGCTTCTGGTCTCATCTGCATCCATGTTAATAATGAACACACTGGTTTGTAGTGAAAACAGTTTTAGCATTTACTGCACTTATTCTTGTTATTTCCCTATAGAGGATAATGAACTGGAAGTCTTTACTTCCACATTGAAGAAAAAGATGGATATGGTCTGTTTCTATCAAACATTACTGCTCTCTCTAATGGCTTGTACATCTCTGTCCTCTGGTGGACAAACACAAGAACTACAACTCCAGAGCTAAAGGTTTTGTGTCTGACTCTTAACACACTCACCTCTTTGAGATCCCTGTGACATTAACGGAAACGCTCCGGTCAGGATGCTGTTGAACACGGGGTCGTTGAGGTCCAGTTCATTAGAGTCTCTCTCCCACCACGGCACCACACCCGCGATTCCACAAGCCCCGCCCGGCTCGCCCTCATAGAACCAATCGCTCTGCTCATCGTCACCTGAAACACCACATGCAGCACTCAAACATGTGCTGTTCATTTTATACATGATAAATGGTGTTTATGAAACATATGAATACACACACCTTGCCTTCCCTCGTCGTTGGTGTACAGACCACCATCACTGCTGTTACTCACGCTGCTCGTCTCGCTGTAATCACACACATTACACGTTTTAAGCCATTTGTAGGAAATAAAAGGGTGAATTTCAGAAAGAAAATATATTTTGAATAAACATGTGAAGTCCTATTTTTAAAACGATTAAGACTGTTAGCATTGTGACTACTTTCCTAACACTTCAGCACATTTCCCCTCAAATTTTCATCATTGTATTGCATCCAAATACTTATTTTTAAAAACAAAATACAGGTTTTTTTATATTATTATTATTATTATTATTATTATTATTATATATAATTTTTATTTATTATTTTAAATTATTTAAATTAATTAGAAACACAATGTGAAAGAATTTAAAAAATGTTTTTTTTTTTTTTTAAAAATAAGTATTTGGATGCAATACAATGATAAAAATTAAATTAAATTAATTAAAACAATTAATTTCATTACACTAATATTCTATCCTAATACTGAATANATTATTATTATATATAATTTTTATTTATTATTTTAAATTATTTAAATTAATTAGAAACACAATGTGAAAGAATTTAAAAAATGTTTTTTTTTTTTTTTTAAAATAAGTATTTGGATGCAATACAATGATAAAAATTAAATTAAATTAATTAAAACAATTAATTTCATTACACTAATATTCTATCCTAATACTGAATATTATATTAAGTATTACAGATTCAGTATTATAGTAAAACATTAGTTTAACAAAATATAATTAAGGTAAATATAATTTTTTATTAAAATATAAAATATTATTATTAATAAAAATAAGAATTACTTTTTTATTTTAGATTACTTTATTTTAGTGTTTTAATTCATTAGAATCACCACTGAGAAATCTGTTATATATATATATATTTTTTTTTAGATGTAATCATAAAAATGTATAATAAAAAATATAAAAGTTACTAAAAACAAAATAGGGAAATATTACTGTTTTAATATTTCACTGTAAAATAAAAATAATTATTAAAGAAAAACTTTTATTTTAGTATTCTAATTAAAATCACTTATTTAAGTGTATAATAATCTACTTTAAGGCATTAAAAAGATGACCATGATATATAATTTAAACAATAATTTCTGCTTAATAACAAATGCATTATGCAATATTTTGCAATATGATAATTGGTATTATAGTGAAAAAAAGACAGATCATAAAAAGTATATCGTCATGCAAAAAACATTTATGCAAAACTGAATTGCCTATTTTTCCTTAATTTCATTTGGGTTGAAATATGACCTGGTTTGACCTGTTCTTCACCAGTTTCATTAGATCTACAAATTTAGATTTCCAGTCCTGATCCATATAACGTGTTTGCAGGTCAGAGGAAAATAGTCTAAGAACTAGAAAAGAAGCAAAAAATGGCCCTTTTTAACATGTTGCCAGATCTTGTTCTGAAGGACAGAGAAACAGGAAGAAGAGGAACTAGACAGGAGAGAAGAACACTAACCACCTGTCACTCATCTCCTCATCTGAGCCTTTCTGCTCCTCAAAGTCCATCTTATCTTTGGCTGCTTGTCCCGCCTCTTCGCTCTCCACCACCACACCTTCGTCTGCCGCGTCCTGTGCGAGTCTCTGCGCCGTGAACTTCCTTTTCTTCACCCTGTTCTTGTTCGCATCGCTTCCTTTGGCCTCCGGACTAAACCCCGCGTCCCTACTGCCGCCCACCGTTGGCGCTCTGGACGGCGGTGCCAGCATGGTGGTGACATCTAGTGGAGGGTCCACAGCCATGCGCTTAACTTTCCGACGTCTCCGCAAACTGCGCGTTCCCAAAACGTCCGCTCCACTCAAATCGTCCAGCCACAGAGGCCTCTTCCCCCTGCTGGAGTCGGTGAGGGGGGTACGACGCTTCGCGCCCAGCTGCTCATCCGAGTCGCTGTTGTTGTCGCGGGTGTGAGCACTCCCCGCTGCCGTGGATGAACGGTAGTCTTTCTGCTCCTCTAGACTGGATTCGGAGCCTTCGCTCAGGTGGCAGGTGTCCCACGGCGGGTGAGGGTTATCAGACCGACGTTTACGGCCACGACGCTTGCGGGCCTGGCGTTTCAGCAGGCAACCGACGGCCAGGGCGTGATCTCCACCGTCTCCAAACCCTCCACGGGCTTGTTCTGAACTCTCCTCCAGAGCCGACACCAGGTCATGGACCAGCTCGTCCATCGTCCGCCGAAAGTGCCTGATCGGAATGAGCGAAATTAGGTGAAAACAGAGAAAATGAGAATGCAAATGAGAAAGAAAATCTATTTGTTTGTAATGACTGATTTAGGATTTTAAATGTAATTTAACTGAGACTGTATTGTCAGAGCAATTTCTAGTCATGTACATTCACAAAAAAAAAAATGTAATTATTAATTGCCATGTCACATAATAGTCTGTTAATTTCTATGATTTTTCTTTTTTTTTTTCATATTTTTTCTGCTATTTTATGCATTAACATTTTCTAGTAATTTATGCATTATTAATGATTTTTTTTTTTTTAAATAATTGCCACGTCACATAGTTGCCAAAAAAAAAAAAA
>JAHKKF010523238.1:0-44550 GCA_019740295.1 Labeo calbasu | reverse complement strand
TTCTGGAGAGCGTTTTCAAAAAGCTCCGTTTTCCTTGACCAAAAACGCCGTCTCAGTGTGGACGGAAGGCCAAAACGTAGAGAAAAGATCACTGTTAGTCAGTTTAATGACTTTTAGAAAGTCTGACTCACTTCAAACAATCTAGAATGCACAATGAAAATTAATGTGTAGTAAGCACATAATGTAACAATGTAAAAGTCTTTATTGTCACTTTTGATCGATTTAAAGGGTTAGCTCACCCAAAAATGAAGATTTTGTCATTAATTACTTCTCCTGGTGTCATTACAAACCTTAAGTCTTAATATTAAGATATTTTTGATGAAATTGCAACTGACACATTTAAGGCCCAGAAAGGTAGTAAGCACATCATTAAAATAATCAGTGGTTCAACCGTAATTTTACAAAAGAATACTTTTTTGCACAAAGAAAAAAATATAACGACTTTATTCAACAATTTCTTATCTCCTGTGGCAGTCTATGGTGCTTTCATAAGAGTACCACGACGGTTGAACCACTGTTTGCATAGATAAAACAAAGTGAGACTCAAGAGAACCTAAAAGTAGATGCAGAAGAAATGAGAATATAAATGAGCAGTAGTTTATGTGAGGAACTTAAACATTTCTCACTGGTGTCATGATATCGCTGAAACATTAGCCTGAAGGCCGCGAGTCACATACACAAACACACACTCAGTGGTAAGAGATAAAAGCCTTCTGTGTGTGTTAGGGGATTGAGGAAATATGGTTGGACTGACATCTAACTTTCCTAACCCCTTGACCACCTCGCAAAACGGAGTCTTTTTTTTTTTTTTTTTAGATAATTCACTCAGCCATCTGTTTTACCCACTGTGTAAACTATCCCTGCTGTTGCCGGAGGAGAGCGGAGAGCAGGGGTGATTGAACAGAGATCAGCCCCTCTCCCTTAACACGATGGGGCTTTTTAGCCAGCACTTATAGAATGGAATATAGAGTAAATATCAAACAGAGAACCAGCATACTATTTCCTGCAGGAGGATTTTCCATTTTCCTAGCAGAATTGTTTAAATCTGTCAACCGCAGTCAAGCTATCACAGGTTAAGTCAAGGCTCCCTTGAAAATGACAAAACGTTTTAGTTATGCACAAACTGTGCTAGCACTTGTATTTCTGTAATCCATTTCAAGTATACGGACAGACATAGATAAATGTCACTCCCTATAAAGAGAAAGATGGACAGATGATGAAATTGAATACAGCTGAAGGCACAAATAAACACCTATTTCATAGGGTCACCGTCAAAGCGGCTTTTGTTAACGGCATTAGTCATCTCTGGTGGCTGTGAAGCTGGCTGTGAAGGTCAGGTCTTTCATGTCAATCTCACACAGGACAGCCTCTCCATATGTCACTGAGTGATCAAGATTAGAGAGCATCAAGAAGACAGTCAGGTCCCCTCTGACACCAGATCTCAATTCACACATACATACACAGTCTGCTCAGCTATCCTTGTAGGGACTCTCCATTGGCATAATGGTTTTTATACTGTACAAACCATATTTTCTATCGCACTACACCAACCCTACACCCAAATCTACCCGTCACAGGAAACCTTCTGCATTTTTACTTTCTCAAAAAAATAAAAAAAAACTCATTCTGTATGATTTATAAGCATTTGTGTGTATTGGGTGTGTTCACACTTGTCGTGTTTAGTTCGATTAAAAGGAACCAGAAAGCAATGTTAACTTACCATCTGCTAAACCCTGAACTCTCGGCTGATTAACCCAAACCTTGGTTTCAAAAGTGCGTCCGCGAGTATGTTCATTCAACTCAGAGTATGTTCCTGGTTAATACGCAAGACATTCTCAACAGAGAAATGAATCAACGAGTCACTATGGAAACAGACGCTAAAGCGCAATCCACCTGTCACTCAAATGGCCACGCCCTAAATTATGCAGAACTTTAAGGCTTAATATAATTTAAACGGATGAGGCATAAAAAAATTCACCCCCCTCACAGTTGACATGAAGGGTGAGATTAGCTATATAGACCAAAACCACTTTTTGTACCAGGCTGTAAACACATTGTTTTCTGCTGTAAAGTTGGCCATTTTAACATGGGGTTCTATGGGATTGACTCCCTTTTGCTGCCAGTCTCTAGCGGCCAGTCGATGAATTGCAGTTTTAGTCACTTCCGTGTTGGCTTCAAGAGGGAAACCGGGAGGTTGCCGCTGGCATTCAGCCTGACCAATCAGGCTGTGAATGTATCACTATGCCTTTAGGTTCGGTGCCTTTAGGTTCGCTGTCAAATATGCCAGTGTGAACGTTAACGGACCAGGACCAAATATATAATTTTCCTTTTTGGTCTGGACCAAAAAAACCAAACAAATCAAACTACAAGTGTGAACACACCCTAAGTCCCCTCCAGTATATATATAAACCGAATCACACACTCACTCACACATACATCTTTCACACCTATATCAGCATAAGCAATCAAAGTAAACCAACAGATTTTAAATGATAAACTAACCAAACCAAAAATATCAAAGGTTTTTCGGATCATCAGTCATCATATTGGTCACAGACATTTACCTTACCTTACCTTACCAAGGTGATTACTCAGTAAAAACTCCCACAGATCATGTTTTAATTCCATTTCTTATCTTATTTAATTCCACGTCTTATTTTGGTGTAACAAAGTGGTTATATCTATGTCAGTTGTTTACTTACTTTTTTAAAATTAGTCTTCTAATTAACGTCATTATATTGCTCATTCAGAATGATTTGTTAAAGGAGAATTCCACTTCCAGAACAAAAATTTATGGATAATGTACTCACCCCTTGTCATCCAAGATGTTCATGTCTTTCTTTCTTCAGCCGTAAAGAAATTATGTTTTTTGAGGAAAACCTTTCAGGATTTTTCTCCATATAATGGACTGATATGGTGCAGCGATTTTGAACTTTCAAAATGCAGTTTAAATGCGGCTTCAAACGATCCCAAATGTGCTGAGGAAGAAGGGTCTTATTTAGCGCAACGATCGGTTATTTTCATTTAAAAAAATTTAATTCTTGTCTTGCTCTCCCTGAACTCAGTGTATTATGGTTCAAGACAGTTCAAAATCATCCTACATCACTGCAGACGTACCGACCCAGTCTTTGCAAAGTGAACATGCAAAGATCAAACACCCTTAACAAAAAAGGTAAAACAGCGACATAAGGCGATTTTGAAGTTGAGGGAGAGCATGAGATGGGAATTTTTCGACGTACCCTAACTGTCATGAACTGTTAAAAAACAGTTCAGGCAGAGCGAGACAAGATGAGTGTTTGTCATTAAAAAGTATATAAATCGTATTATTTTTATGAAAATAACTGATCTTTTCGCTAGTTTTCGCTAGGATTTTTTTTCACATTCAATATTTTGAAGAGGCTCGGCCTCCCTTGTCTCCTCATAGGAAACTAGGAATTTTTTAATTTTTTTTATATATGAGCCGAAGGACTGTGCTGAAACTGAGTACAGATAATAGGAACTAAATGATAAAACAGAACATGCTAAATTTAATATTAGAGTAACAGACTTGACATGACCAACTCTAATGAAATTGCCAGTTTAACTTTAACTTTTTTACTTGGACATTTTAATTACATTTTACCAAATTATACGAGTAATAATAAAAATGTAGAGATTTTAATAATGGGTAACACAAAATAATCTAAATGACCGCCAGCATGGAGTGTGACTGTGTTAAAGCTCTTCATTTGTTTATTCAAAATCTTCCTTTCATAATTAATTATTTTATTGCTTACATGAAACATGCTTGCAGAAGCAATCTGAGGAAACAGGAAGGAGATATAACAGTAGTACCACAGAAAAACAATTACAAGTTATTCATGTACCTTCTTATCCTGAAGAATAGTCATTATGAAGTTTCTGAGAGATTGTTCATCAAAACAGGAAGTCTATAACAGCAGCACAACACAATGATGGGGGGGAATAACATGCCAAGATCTGCCATACAGGCAAGATGTGATCTCAGCATGGGGGAGCGAGCAGAGGAGAGACTAGGAAAAGCTGGGAGGCCTTGTCTAATCTGTGTGACTAAAAACACTCTTTCATTTCATGGAAGAGAGTGTGAACTCACTTCCATCTCCCCGAATCTAGCAATCACTACCGCAGGAGGCAAAACAACTTAATAACAGGAAAAAGTGAGATCAGAAAAGGATTCCGATTACTCACAAAGCAGTGAATGTCAAAGGACTCATTAAAAGCTCAGCCGAAAAATGTGTGAAGAGTAAAAATGGTGAAGGATGGATAATTTTACCAAATATTAAAGCAGAAATCTCAGCTCTTTTGTGAAGTCAAAGACACTATGGTATTGATTCCTCACATAGCTTGATGTTTTCCAATAAAATCATAAAATGAAGTCATACCCGACAGGAAAAACACTTATATTCTCAGTCCAATACCATGCAGCTTTCTGTGTTTTGTATTGATTTAAAAAGACGTAAAGCAGAAACTCAAGGATTTAGTTGTTTGTAACTTGATATTGCTGATAGACTGATCAATACAGATATCTCTTATGTATTAGTTAAGGCAATTTTAAGCTCATTCTTGACTACTTAAAGGTTACAAAAGACCATAAACACGCTGTTCTGTCTTCAACAATAGCAAACAAGTAATTAAAATATTGGCATTTATGTTTATTGTTAATGCCAAAATGCTGTGGTTGACAGCAGTTTCAGGAGTGATTCCTGTATTAAGCTGGAGGTTCAGCCTTTATTTGAAACCGAATAAATGAAATATGGTCATTACAAAACAAGTTTAAGACAAGCTCCATCATCTTGTCTCTATTAATATACCTCATAAAGCTGTTTTCTCTTTAAATTTCTCTGTCTTGTTTACAAAACATCTAGAGCTTTATGGTGCTCAACAGAATAAATTATCTTTCATTCTGACCGACAGGACACAGGTAGTCTGTCATAAAGAGGGGATAAAAGGGAGTGATAGAGGGGAGATAGAGGAATCTAATTACAGCAGGCTGCAGATGGATGTCTGTGGACCTCTTTTGTTAATTTCGCTTTCAAACGAAGGCGAATAAAACACTTTGTACTGTTGAAAGGCACAAAATGAGAGCTTTCGAGGTAGAAACACTCATGTGATGTAACACTGTTTATTCTGTTTCCAAAACTTGTGAGCTGTTTTAAATATTAGGATTATGTGTTCCTATTTGTCACTACCGAAACAATGATGACATGTTGGAAGACAATTTTAAATACTTTTGAAGCTAGCCCAATAATGCTAATCAGCACATGGTTACGCACAGATTTTTCAGACTGTTGAACACATTTACCTCAAAATGAAGGGTGTAGTTAAAATCAGTCTTATGGAATAAAACATACAGTGTTTCGGTAGTGACATAAAGTTTCATCAATTACAAATATATATATATATATATATGTAACACTTTTTTGGAAAAGAATCAAAAAAATACTTTTGAAAACAATGGAAAAATTATTTCAGTATCATTTTTTATAAGTTTAATTTTGTTAGGGTTAGGGTTCGGGGCAGCCACCTCCCAACTGAAAGTACCCAATAAATGATGATCATATATATATATACATATATATATATATATATATATATATATATATATATATAAAGCTTTCTGATATTTTAAATATTATTGTGGGTTTCAATAGATAAAAGGATCTTAGTAAACATCTAAGATTTTAATACTTAAATGCTTTTTTAATATGTTTTTTGATTGTGGGACAGCAGTTTGAACCAATTCTGTAGAATGGCCCATATATATGTGACCCTAGACCACAAAACCAGTGTTAAGTAGCTTGGGTATATTTGTAGCAATAGCCAAAAATACAATGTGTCAAAATTATACATTTTTCTTTTATGTCAAAAATCATAGGATATTAAGTAAAGATCATGTTCCATGGAGATATTTTGTAAATTTCCTACCATAAGTATATCAAAAACATATTAGTAATATGCTTTGCTAAGAACTTCATTACGACAACTTTAAAGGCAATTTTCTCTTTCCCAGATTTTCAAAAAGTTGTATCAAATAGTTGTTTCAATTACTGTCCTATGCTAACAAACCTAAATGTGACCTATGTTAAAAAAAAAAAAATGTGACCCTTATGACTGGTTTTGTAGTCCAGGGTCACATATATGAAATGAGTAGGATGCTGCCTTAAAGTGCTTTTCTTCTATATCTCAAATTCAAAAAGATCTCTAGATGACTTACTGTAGCCGGCTTGTAAAGTTGTCTTTTTTGGGATGTGACTAGGCATATGAAGTTTTAGTTAATCATTAATTTTTCTTTCACTTTACAGTTCTTGTGTTTGGATTTTTTCCTTAAACAGTCCTTCTTTTGCATCTTGTGAAAGGCAGGGTTTACCATTTATGGTCATGACAAGAGTTAAACAGACGAAATAAGCAGGCTTTTCTATCACACTAATCTCATAACATGGATAATGTTTATGTTTTGTAGCTATGCTATTATAACAGAGTGAATGGTCTAGCTGTTTACTCTGGTGTAATATTTCTCATGGTTTATTTTTAAATGTCAATTTCTGTATAAACCAACCTAGGCTCAAAACATGCCTGTAGTGACATTTCTGCAAATTGAAATGTCCAGTGAGTGATGCTAAAAGTGTTTTCAGCTTTATCCAA
This sequence comes from Labeo calbasu, assembly GCA_019740295.1. NCBI lineage: Eukaryota > Metazoa > Chordata > Actinopteri > Cypriniformes > Cyprinidae > Labeo > Labeo calbasu. Next base: position 37,890 of record JAHKKF010523238.1, on the reverse strand, counting down.
AATCGAAGAATGTGAATTTAGCAATGTTATGTTATGTTGGTTTTTGTACATGCCATGACAGTTTGGAAATTACAACGGTAGTGAGTGGTGCTAAAAGTGCTAACTGTTCTATCATGTTTGAAAGTAACAAACCACCTAAACTCCTGATCAAAAGTGTAACCAAAAGCAAATAAAGATTAAAAAAGAAAGAGAGAAAAATACATTTTCTAAAACATTCATGCTATTTGACCTATTAAATGTATTAGTTAGTTAAATGTTAGTGCATAAATAATGCCCATTGATATTCTAAAAGATATATTTCACTTTGAGGCAAGATGTCTCAGCATCCTAGGAATATTGTGACACTGTATGGGGTAAGTTGCCATTACACAGCCTTGAATAGGTTTTTCTGCCTGTAATTTATCTTCTGTTGTATTGACATTAACATTAAGCCACAAATGCTGCCAAAATAGATTAAATTGTATCGGAACTCTTTAAAGTAAATCAGCGAGAGTGGAAAAACTGTCAATAAGTTTTCTTTGAAGAGCTCTTTATTTGCACTCTGAGCCGATCTCCAAACAGACAAAAGCAGCTCGGTCTGTTTCACGAGTTAATTAACTTCAGCAAAGCATTAGCCTATAGATATTTTTCACTTCCAATCACAACAGAGATGCAAACGGCGACAGGCGTGCAGATGAAGGTCAACAGGGTCCAAAACAATTATAACTAGATGCCTGGAAGGCTGAGAGAGACAGAGAGAGAAGGGAATGTGATGACATGAGTGTTTGTTTGTGTGCTAATGAGTTTTCAATACGTTCACATGTGGGATGTTTTAAAGATCTCAGGTAATGAATTGCTGGTAAAGAGAATGAATTCAGGGCAGAACTGGGTTCTGGTTGTTGTTATTTTGAAAGAGGCCTCAGAAGTGAATGGAAAAGCCATAGGGAATCACCTGTAAGACCATTCACATCCCCAAATCAAGGGAAGCGGAGATGACCAGAAATTTTAAACGGTATAAAACAATGGAAATTGATGTCCATTTAAAGTCTCCACAGGTTAGATTTCCTTCGAAATTTTACCTCATGAAATCATCATGCGAATGGCAGGGCAGCAGTGGTATTTTAGGCTATTACATCAAATTTTTTGGAACATATTATATAGTGAAAAATTCCATATCACAGATTTTTTTTTTAGACTTCCCGAGTCTCATGTCTGTGTGGGATGGATGGGTAAAAGAGTGTGGCCAAACAAGAACTGGGTAAAACTAACAATAACTAACAAATTACTGTAGTTTAACAAAAAAATATTCACTTATATGCAGAGTACATTTTTTTTTCTCATGCACATTTCTGTAATTTAAATTCAATACTGTCAAAATACATACTTATACATATTTTACATATTTTTTTTAACATATTTAAATTTTTCCATACAGCACCACAAAATGTTCACCACGTTGTTTTCAGAACCTAAATATTTACACTAAATCTATTCATATATTTAGTAAATTAAATTATTTTATATTATTATGTTTTATATATGATATTTTATTAATGTATTATATTTTATTATTAATATTTTTCAAAAGGTTAGTTGTAAAGTGAAAGTATTAAATATAATTTATTTAATTATATATATATATATATATATATAATGAAACATCTACTGTAATATATAGAGAGTATTATAATACATTTAAAATTAAATAAAATTAAAAATTAATAATTTTCTTTTCCTATATTATTTCCTATATATTTATTTTATGTTCTTATATTATTCCTCCTTAAAATTACAATTACACTTATTTGGTTTGCTTCCTCAATTCAAACTGAATTCAGGAATTGAACTGAAACTGAATAATCATTTCAATTCTATGTGTTACACAAAAAGGCTTCATAATATAGTGACAGGAGAACCAGACAGGCAAGAAAAATTGTGTGCAAGAAAGTGATGAGGAGAAAATGTCAGACAATTAATATACCCTCTAAACCAGTTTATAATCACCTCTGCTTCATCTCTTCCCTCTGTAGCTGACATCTGAGCGCTCGTGTCACGGTACAGTAAGCCACGGCCCACTAAGTTCCTCCGATTTCATGCACCACAATCCATTTCATTATCTCCCTGCTAGCAGATGTCACTGGAAAAAATAAACTGATTTACATTTAGCATAAACAAACAAAAACTCACAAACAAAAACTCATAAATAATTATTAGAGATGCATTTTTGTTTATTGCTTTTTGTTTGTGATGTGTCTTTCTGTCTTCCTCACAGCTTTTTTCTCTCATTCATGTGGGAATTTGTCATTTGGGCGACCCAAGTTGTTTGATTGATGAGCTCCATTTATTTCCTCACAATTGCAAAGCAGGACAATAGTGTTCAACTGTCCTTTTTTTGCCAAACACTATTGCCAGACTCATTTGGGGTTTGTACCTGTGAGTCACGGATGAGGCTTTCACGAAGCTTCTGCCAAATTAGGTGGAGTGTCTGACCAACACCAGTATGGCATGGACTCAAATGGAGACTGCATTCCTCTAATGGATCCTCTCACTCTGAAAAATTGCAGAAGAGTTTAACAGTTTGAAAGCCTACCAGTGCCTGAGAGCTAAAATGACCTTTCCAAGAAAGATAAAGCAATTTCCAGTTTGAAGTGAATTGTGTGATGTTTAGTTCTTCAAAAGAAAAAGAGAGTTGAGTGAAGTATAACAAGTCAGCAACGCTTGACATTGCTGGGCGTTGAATGTAGTAGTACTGTTGCTGTCTATGCAGGGTCGGAAAGCTCTTGAATTTCATCAAAAATATCTTAATTTGTGTTACAAAGATGAATGATGGTCTTACAGGTTTGGAACAACATGAGGGTGAGTAATATGAGAGGATATGAAATTAAGATCTTTTTCATGCAAAGCATGATTTATGGCCCTAGACCAATAAGCAAGCCAAGGCAAACAGCATATCTGATTCTGGCCTTTGCGAACCATGTGGCTTATGGATGAATAACCTGTCATCTGAAGAGACAGAAAAGCATCATGAGTCATGCTGCTGGAGGTACGTCATGTTTTCATTGACCGCTCTGAGCATCACAGATTGGTGTTTCTGGACCCCCTGTGTCACAGCGTTTCTCTGTGGCTAAAGAGCAGAGAGTCACGTAATCAGATCAAGTGGTCGGATCAATTACTTTTGTGTCAGGGCTGCTAACAGAAACACACACAAACAAAAGCATTTTAATAGGTACAAGCCTCGAACTGTCGCTCCGCTAGATTCCTATGGGAATTTTAGAGATGTGTTCCTGCTTGACAGTTTGATGGCGGTAAATGTCTCTGTGAATGAAATGCTTCATTATCACTGACGCTGTGCCGTAAGAGGACATCTTCTTAAGAGATCACTGGATCTCTGCTAAAGGCAAGTCATGTGGAAAATCCAATAATAGTCTTTTGACTCTTAGAGAAAGGACTCATGCTCAGTCACACCATGTTTAAATCAATCAAATGGAATCCGAATGAAAGAGAGAAAAAGCAATCAAAAAGAAACAGAGAAAGAGAGAAAAAAACTGGTTATAGGCTCTGCATGGTGAGAGTTTAGTTCTGTAAGCACAAATAATATTTGACATTAAATTCTTAAAAAAAAAAAAAAAAAAGCAAATGCGAATGCAAATTTGAATATGAGCATAAAAAGACAAAGAAGACAAAGGAAAAAGCTGTACATAATAAAATAAAACTAATATATGAAATACAATTTATGTCAAATCTTCCCACAATGCAAAAACATTGTTCTTTTAGTAAAAAATAGTTACGTAAATATACTTAAACAAAAAACATACCTCCTGGTAAATATCAGGTGTCACAGTCTTTAATAAACACTAGGCGCGTTGCCATTACAGATTTGCGCAAAAACTTTGGTGATATTTTATACATGTCAATAAAAACGTATTGCGAAATGACAACGTTTCCATTAACCGATGTTATGCAAATAACATCGCGATAAGTCATGGCAATGGATTTTGGTGGGATTTCGACTGATTTTGGCTTTATTTAATCGAAAGAGGCGCATGCATGTATCTTTATTGAAGCAGCGTGGAGAGTCGCTTCAGAAACGTGTGCGAAGCTGTATAAACATAACATCAGCTCCATTGACCGTGTCGGAGCCGTTACGCGCCACAGATGCAGCGAACATAGTCTAAGAATTAATATCAGGGAAAGCCCCTTATACTTGAGAGTGGCTTGTGAGTTTATTGTACATTGAAGAATGATCATATGACTTTTTACATATGCCATGTGATCTGTAAATGCGAAAAAGCTGTTTCCATTGCAGAAAAAAATATTCCTCAAAAGAACCACCTCATGCAAGCTTAAAAACTTCTTTGTGATATATGGGAGTTTTTGCGAAATTGACGCATTTCTATTAGGCGTATTTTCAATTCGCAATTTAAATTTGCGCATCTTGAAGGGTAATGGAAACGCAGCTATTGATAGGTAAATCCAAATAAGGAAAGGCTGGTGACCCACGTAACATTGACGATACCCGACAAACTCAAACTGAACAGACGGGAACTTAAATATACAGACCAAACTAGGATAATTAACAAGACACACCTGAACATAGTCAAAACAGGTGTGGTCCAACAACAGCAAACATCAATGGCAGATGCAAGGCAAAAGAGTAATCCACAAAACAGGTGAAGGTCAGGGTAGGCAGCAATCACTCAAAAAGCCGAAGTATTGCTGAGGTGAAGGCAGGTTGATGACTGACCAAGGCAGAGCCAGAAGGACGAGGGAGCCCCGTGGAGCTGGTGGACTGATGGGTGACAGTGGAGATGAGGGATCTAGGAGCCACTGTGGAGCTGATGGACCGACAGGCCACGGTGGAGTCTGGATCTCTGAGGTTGGAGGGGGAGACTGGGGATCCTCCAACCATGATGGAGTTGGAGACTGACAGGCCTCCTCACCACAGATGACAAGCTGAGGATGAGCTGAGGGACTGGCAGGGCAGGCAGCAATCAATCAGAACAACAAAAATAGTCCAAGGTCAAAAACATGAAGGCAAAGGAACAGGGAAACTACGAAACAAAGAACACGGAAAATAGGAATACAGTAGTCAACATTTGAAGTGGATCAAAATATTTTATCAAAGTTGTCCTAAAACAAAAACTGATTAACTTTTTGGACCCACTTCAAATGTTGACTACTATAGGCTAAAGGCAAACAAACATTCATATATTACTCAGCTCCGAATGAAGAGCAGAGTGCAGCATTTATAGTCCTCTTGACTGACAATGGGAGGAGTCCATAACTGGTTCCTCGGTAGGTGTTTCTGGGAAATGCAGTCCAATTAAAAAACAGTCACAGTGGTGATGGAGCACTCTGGTGGTGAGTGAGAGGGACAACAGGGATCAGATTTATAACAATGGGGAGATGGCGGGGGTATTGTGAAAGGGTCTGGAGGAGGAGATTCTAAGAAGGACGGACGACCGACTGGGAGGAGAATGACAAACAGAGTGCAGTGTGGAAAATGACACACTACCAGGAGGAGTCATCTTAACAATTCACGTGAATGGATGCAAGCGGAGTTGGTCTACCTCGGGGGTTGTCACCTGATCTCATGAAAGTGCGTGGGGTAGATGTGATAATATGCATGCGAAAACTGCGTATTATATGCACGGCAAACACATGCATATCATACGCATATCATACGGCAAAGTCAATTTCAGCGTATGAATAACATGCCAAATAGAAACTGAAAATCGTGATATTTATACGCATTTTCATGAGACCAGGCTCTTGAATCAGTGCATTATAATGAAAACAATACAGAGAATAGTGACTTGTGTCCAGATGCCGGTAAATTATTATTTTCAGTGTGCATTTGGCTTAAAAGCAGGAGTGTTTTATAGTGAATGCTGGCTAAAGGAGTTTTAGATTGTGTGGTGGTCAGAGGTGTAGTGATTCTGAATGGATCCATATATATTAACAGTCAGGGCTTGCTTATTTGTATTGACAACAAGTATTTAATTATTGATTTATTGATTGTGGCACTATACATACATTGTGAATTATGAAAATGAATGGAGTACCAGCACTTCTTTTTTTCCACTTCAAGCACTGCTTATAACCCAAAGGTTGTGGGTTCGAGTCTCAGGTCTGACAGGGACTGTTGTCATGAATGGACAGACAGGCAATGATAGCGGTAGAAGAATAGGCATATCTGCGTATATTTCCATATTTTCCTCTGAGCTCAACCTCAGCGGTGGAACAGTGGGCAGTTCCTCCGAAACTTCGATCTCCATTGTATAATCCACCGTTGCGCGCGCTGTTGCTGGCTCACGCACCTGGTTAGACGATTAATGAGGCTCTGGCTAAGGCGATCCTTAGCTCTATTGCTCTTTCTGGCGATTTTGCTCATTGGTCATGGCGGGCTTTGGTTCTCCATCTGCGATAAGCTCTGGCTGGTGCTCCGCACAGCGGAGTGGTGACTGTTGTGTTCTGAAGATGAAGGTCTTAAGGGTTTAGAATGTCATGAAGGTGAGTAATTAATGACAGAATTTTCATTTTTGGGTAAACTATCACTTTAAAGGTTCTTCTTTAAACCACCGATGTCAATAAAGAATCTTTATTTTTGGGAGTCATCTTCTTTTAAAAGCTCTAGATGCAAATACTGATCAAACAGCCTCTTAATTCTGAACAATCACCGAAGGCTCATTTTATAGCCATTATATCCTGTTTGAAGCTCTAAGAAAACAACACCACAATGATTTTCTTGAATCTTGTTGATTTTAACCTGCATGCCTCAGAGCAGCTTAATGGATATGCCATTATGAAGAAAGGCAGCAGTGAGAGTAAACAAAATACACTGCTGGCTGCTGGAGTGTTAATACAATTTGCTGTATAAATCACATTTTCACTCATTAATCCTGTGGTTGGAGCTGTGGTGTAACAGTAGCGTACATATTTGCTGCACATAATGGAGCGTTAACTCTGACAGACTTACAGTCATCAATCAACAGGGTGTCATTCATTTTCAATTAGAATTGAGATTTGAAGAAAAAGAAGAGCTGAATGCTTTAACCCTGGTTCTAGAAACAAGGGTTTCATTCATGTTTTTCAAAACTGTCTGTTCTTGTTTTGTTTTGTTTTTTTCCATAATGCGATTTAAGCGGATAAACAAATACCACAATCCCCTCCTCCTTCACTTTCTCTTTATAGCATGCACCTGTAAACAAGCACAAATGTAATGTACCTTATGATGTGTGCGAGGTAAATATCAGATATAAATAAATTCTCTTGTTTGGAAGCCTGAATCAATAGAGCCATTAGAGCCCAGACAAACCTCTGGCATACATATGGACATTGTTACTCATCCTTCACCTGATGAAACCTCCTCCACTGTTGACATTTTATATGCAACATGAAATTGGTCTTTTACTCAGTGCATCAAGTCCACCTTTGTTTTCATACTTTATGCACCAACAACAGTATGCGGGAAGAGAGAGATAAGGCTTGAAAGGAAGAAGAGATGTTAGGATGAAAGAGAAAAACAGCTGAGAGTGTGGGGATGACAAAGAAACTCAAAATGAGCTTTTCCTTCTTATTTTCCCTCATTTCTTTCAGTGTCTCTCCCTTTTTCTCTCAGTGATTGCTCTCTTCTTATCAGCACTCGTTTACAAGAGCCATTCTCTTTGGACAATAAGAACATCTTTTGTTCTGTGCTTCCAAAAAGAAGACTCAAATACAGAAAAGAATTAATTATTCAAAAGCTTTTTAAAACAGCTCTTTCACCCAGGGTTAAGGATCTCTTTAAAAAACCTCAAAGTCACACAATTGCCACTTGAACACAGGAACCTCTCATTTAACCCTCTTTTCATTATTTATAGTTCTTCAGAGGATGGGGAGTGGAGGGGATTTATTCAATCAATGTATCAGATTAATGCAACTTAAAGGTGAAGTGTATAATTTCTGAGCCGACTGCAACACTAAACAGGACAGAAATTTTTTAAATTAATATTCTGTTTTCAAAGGTGTACATATCTGTCTTCAGAACTTTTGTACTTCTTTAGCTGTACTGAAAATATTGCCAGTTACTTCTTCTGTTTTCGCTCCATCAGTTAAAATAGTTCCAAACAAAGTCAAAGCGTCAGCCACCGAGCCTCCAAAAAGCACACAAAAGTGATGTTCCATCCCTAAATGAATCACTGTTTTTGAATCCACAGTGTTTGACTAGAGTTTGAATTTTATAAGGGTATTTTGTCATCCAATAATAGACCCTCACACTCTGCTGTGTAGTGAAAGCTGTGACAGTTGAGTGCATGAAGTGCGCAACATTCCCCACTTCTTTTTTCAGCTTAAAGGGATAGTTCGCTCATTAATTACTCACTCTCATGTTGTTCCAAACCTGTAAGACATTTGTTCATCTTCGGACCACAAATTAAGATATTTTTGATGAAATCCGAGAGCTTTTTTGACCCTGCATAGACTCTTCTCTTCTCTGTCAGTCTCCACCATGCATTCATGAGAGTACCACGATGCAGAGAAGAAATTGCTGAATAAAGTCATTATTTTTGTATTCTATAAAAAGTATTCTCGTATAAATAGCTTCATAAAATTAATGTTAAACCACTGATGTCCCATGGACTATTTTAACTATCTCCTTACTACCTTTATGGGCCTTCAACATGATAATACTGTTGCTGTCTATGCAGGGTCAGACAGCTCCCAGATTTAATCAAAAATACAAATTTGTGAATTCGTTTTCCCGAAGATGAACAAAGGTCTCACAGGTTTGGAACGACATGAGGGTGAGTAATTAATGTCAGATGTTTCATTTTTGGGTGAACTAACCTTTTAAACATACATATACAGACAAAAATTAAGTAAAAAATTAAGCTAATTTAGGCAAACACCTCATGAGCAGTTGGGAGAAAACAGTTATCAGAAGTTTCATTTTTGGGTGAACTAACCTTTTAAACATACATATACAGACAAAAATTAAGTAAAAAAATTAAGCTAATTTAGGTGAATATCCTCATAAGCAGTTGGGAGAAAACCGTGTCATATCCGTGCATTTGATTCCAAAAGTGACAGCAGCTTAAAATACCTGCTACTCTTTTGTGCCATTAATGTTATAAAACAGAAAATTAAGAAAAAAAAATCACTCCGCTCAAATCTCTTTAATAGGGATTAATCTATATTAAGTCTATATATCATAACATTTTATACTGGAATGGTACTGTTAGACCTACTCTATTATTTATTCAAATCATTTATTTTTATTTTTTGTTTTTGTGACACGGTCAGTGAAAATTAAGGCAGACTGAACAAGCAGAAACACTCCTTAGTGTTGAGCCCTGTGTATATATACATTCCCTTTCAGAACCAGCCATTTTGTTATAAAATAAAGTGATAAAATCTGTTAAAAAAGTTTAAACTCAAGCCCATCAGGAATGTCACTTGGCACACCTTACATAAGCTGGAGCCAGGCCTTTTTCTATATGTGTAAAGTCATGAGATATGGCTGTATATTGGCACAGCTGTGATTCGGCCGTAGGCACGAGGTCGCAGGCCAAGTGCTGTAGTGTGATTATCTGCATCTGATACAGCATTCGTTCTTTAGATCAGTCTCATATTCACAATAAACATTAGTTTGAATATCTGCTGAGGGAAGCGTTATCTTTGTCATAACGTTAATATCCTTTCATCTGTTAAGGGTGATTTTGCTGCTCAGTACATTTGTTCGCTGCGTCAAGCTGTTGTTGAAATTAAAAATAACTTTTGTTAATTTTCAACGTCTTTACTGCTGACTCATAAAAACATTCCATGACGTCAGAACATGCACCATTTCTCAATACTAAACACTATTATTAAATACTATTATTTATATAAAATGTTATTTATATAAAATGTTATTAAATAACAATATTTAATAAGCAGCAACAACAACAGCCATCATAAAAGGTGCTAGGCAATTCAGTCAAAAGTACTAAGGGAGTGCTCTGAAATACAGCATTGAACTTACATAAACATGGATTTTGCCAAAACTATCTTCTCTGGAACAAATAATAGATTAAAGAAACCAAATGCTGTCCATTAGATTTACAAATTATAGATATAACAAATTATATCTCATGTGTAACCACTACGGAGACATCAGAGCCAGCGGTAAATTCCAGAAGATCCGGACGAGGTCAGACGGGTTCATAAGCACAGAACGGCCGCTGACTATCTGGAGTTCACATATCCAAAAACACTGACGTAAATTTTCAAATAGACATTATCTTTATTAACAAACTGCATGTTTGAACACTTTTTGAATTTGAAGATCAAGGTAAATTGTACTTACAGTCATGGCCAAAAATATTGGCACCCTTGCAATTTTGTCAGAAAATGCAACCCTTCTCTCAGAAAATTGTTGTAGTTGCAAATGTTTTGGTACTCACATGTTTATTTTTTTTTGTTTGCATTGGAACAACACAAAAAACAGAGAAGAAAAGCCAAATCTGATTAAATCCCACACAGAACCCAAAAAAATGCACTGGAAAAAATTATTGGCACCCTTAACTTTATATTTGGTAGCACCCCCTTTGGAAAAAATAACTAAAATCAATCGCTTCCTGTAACCATGAATGAGTTTCTTACACCTCTCTACTGGAATTTTGGACCACTCTTCTTTTGCAAACTGCTCCAGGTCATTTGTCTTCTGGGGAAACATGCAAGTATCTTCTGTTGCTTCTGAAGGACAGTACTAAATGGAAAAAAAATTATATTCCAACAAAATAAGACAAATTTGTACATCTTCATCCAGTTCAAAAGTTTTCACCCCCTGGCTCTTAATGCATTGTGTTCCCTTCTGGAGCATCAGTGAATGTGTTTGAGTCCCTCAATTGTCCTCAGTGTGATAAGACATAAGATATTATATCTTATCTTATATATATATATATGTATTTAAAATAATGATTCTCTCCAAGATCCAGGTTTAAAAAATTTGTTAGTTTAGATTAGAAAAAAATGTGTTTTGACAGGTAAGTCAGCACAGAACGTTTGACTGTTAAATGGATTATGTGTGCAAATCCAAGCCCATTCACATTCTTAAAGCATAAATAATAAAATACTGCACAGAACACAAACTTGTTCAGCCATGCTTCCTGTACAAATCATTTATTTCTAAGCCCTGCAAGACGTCTTTGTCCTGCACAGTTCTCTTTGTAGAGCACAACAAAGTAAATGTATTTTCCTCAAGGGTACCTACTGTCTCGAAGTGACCGTTAAACAAAATGCCCTTACGCAAGAGCATACACTTATACATCAACATCCAAACATCTGGAGATCAACATATCCACCAGGAAACATTGCATGGAGCGTGATTAGCAATCCAGAATAAATGTTCAGCCTTGTATGGCTTGTTCAGGAGGGAGAGAGTTCTGCTGTTAAAAGTAAACTTCTGTGACCTTTGCAAACCGTCAAGCCCTTAAGTAACAAATATGCATGCTTCAGTCATGTGGTTTCATCTTTAAAGACCACGATTTTATTTGTCATTACATGCAAATGCTTCCACAACAAATTCACAAGCTCATATTACATAATCTCTGCACTCTCTTCTCCACATCAGTTCTCATTCAAAGATGACGCATGATGGAATACAGGGACATGAAAGAGCATGCTAAGAAATGATGATAGTTTTTTGACAGTAGCAGTGCAAAATTTGCAATCTTCACAAGAGGGAGACCAAACATCTGAGACCGCTAGTGAAAATGCTTCAGTTTCGCATTTAACTAAATTGAAATGTTATAATTGAATAGAACTTACAATATCAGCATTTCAGTGAGTGAAAACTTAATTTGGTGATTAAAAATACGACGGTCTTAAAGGGATAGTACACCCAAAAATAAAAATTCTGTAATCATTTACTCACTCTCATGTTGTTACAAACCTGTATGCTTTTCTTTATTCTGTGGAACATAAAAAAGTATATATTTTATGCTTTCCGGCTTCCCTTTTATGGTTTTTCCACTGTGAACATGTAAAATGACTGACAGGAAGAAATTATTTGGATTTACTAAACACAAAAAAGCGGCCACCATTACTTTTAATTTTCTGTTTATAGACTAGTGTTGGCACAGATATCCGCATGATCTCTCATTAAAGTTATTTGTGTGATTTCTTTTTCAGAGTATGATTTTTTTTTTTACATTCCACATCGCTGGGTGAAGGATACTGCCACAAAATACTTTCTATGCTAAAACAGATGATCATTTCCTTGTACAAACAGCAGTATGGCTACACATTTTGTGATCCATCTGTGCAAATGAGTTTTCTAATTCAATCGAATGATTTATAGACAGAAGTGACATGTGTTTTATTAACTTGATGGTTTGGATTTTTTCAGTCACACAAAAGCCAGTTGCAGACCTAACATTAGCATACTAACAGTGATGGTTACGTAGCTGTTATAATGGAAGGAGGAAGAGGGAAGGTAGATGAATAGAAAGAGGCTGTTTGTTTCTGAATTTATGAACGGGTGCATTATACCACACTAGCAGAAGGAAAAGGTCCTGAAGCTGCAAAAAAACTAATGGTGCTCTCATCCAGTGCATCTAACATAATATTTAGATGTATTATTTATCTGTTGGACCTATTAATAGAAAATTAATTAATAACTTAATAAATAATGAGAAAAAGCTGAAAATAAGAATAGTATAACTTTCAAAAAACTTTTAGGTTTAGTTAGTTACAGTGGCTACCCAGGCAAGTTCAAATGAAAGGGACAGTTTAGCCAAAAATGAAAATTCTGTCATTAATCAAGTCGTTCCAAACTTGTAAGACCTTCGCTCACCTTTGGAACACAAATTAAGTTATTTTTGATGAAATCTAAAAGCTTTTTCACCCTGACAGCAATACAAATACCAAGTTCAAGGTCAAGAAAGGTTGTTTTTTAGCCCAGCTTTACTTATTTGAATCAGAATATACTGTACAGACAATGAACTAAGAGAGATGGATGTTTTACGTTAGAACGCCGACTCCTGTGTCAGCAGCACCACACACATGCGTCATTTTAAAGCTTAAAATGGCTAATGCATGTTTTCTTTGTGAATTTATGTCAATTGTTAATTAAATAAATTTGGATTATTTTCTCACATTATTATAGATTATTTATTTCAACTGCCTTCTGGCTATTATGTTAGCCACCACTTGGTAAAATGCATTGTATTTTTCATAACAATCTCTTAATCTTCAGCACATAAGTGAATTGTGTTGACTCTCTTGAGAGTGAATTGCACTCTCCATGTTTCCTGTGATTGCCTGTTTGCTGCAGATGTCATATTTTCAAGTGCACATGCTCCAGAGTTAATCATAAACTCTGGATTGAACCCTGATTTGATAGACAGCGTTTATAGTGAGGGTTGTGAACCCAGTGCCAGCCAGCTTGGATTTCTTTGGTTTTGTCAACACTAAACCTACTCTGAAACTCATTGTTCAGCTAGCTTTGTGTAACAGACCACCTGCTCTCTATTTTAGACAGCCCCACCCCCAAATGATAAATAAAAACAAAATTAACTGTGGTTGGCCATTTTATAGTTGCATCTTAGAAACGCAGGTGACCTTATCAGGAATCGATTTTCGCTTATAACATAGTTTTCTCATTCAAGTTTCCCTTTCACGACAATCACAGCTGCCTTATTTTTTTTAGGGGTTCAAACCCTATTGTAATTCTTAGAAAGGTCATGGATCTGCATAAAATTGATCGTGCAGACCAAACCTTAAGTTGGAAAGACTTAGGCTTACGGTGGCGCTTCAGTGATCAAAAGTACGAAATTGCACATAATTTAACCGTCAGTCGCAGCCTCAAGTGTTTTTGGAATCCTTGGCTCACGCCAAACAAAACTGCACCCCTCAGATTTGATCGTGGGCCTGGCGAAATTTTGGGTATTTTGCATTTTTTAAAAAACCTACTGTTGCGAACTAGTCCTAGGTTTTTTACCTAATCAGAACCAAACCAGTGCAGAAGGATTCTCTGGAGAGTGAATATTAAAAATTTGAACTTTCGACTCACCGCCGCAAAGGAGCATCAAAACGTTTGAAAGGGGCAGGACCACTTTTAGTTAAATGCCTATAACGCCTGAACGGAATGAGATATCTCCTGCAAACTCAAAACACTAACGTAAGAGCTCAATCTGAGGCTACAGAAAAAAATGGTAGAGCTTGGCCAATTGGTGGTGCTATAGGAGGGGAAAAAACATAAAAATGGCTATAACTGTGCAAACATTCGTCCTACTGACATGAAAATCAGTGTGTACATTCTTGAATCGAAGTGCCACAATTGTCTAAAAGGACATTTGTGTATCTCAAAAAACATGGCCTCCATTGGCCTACAAAGTTTAAGCACCTGTTAGACAAGGTTAACGGAAACCGATCGGAACAAAACTCGGTGGGCCTTTTGGACTCACGGCCCCAAAGGCCTGAGAGAAATTTGAAAGAAATCGTGGAGGCGATATCGCATTCTTTAAGAATGTAAACAATTGTATGTTGCATGTTTTTTCACATATACGCATGATATTCATATCATACGATAAAACTCCTCATTCTGGACAACTTTGCCTCTAGAGCCATTGATGTCAATCAAATCGTTTGTTAAAAGATCGAGAAGATGTCAAAACTACTTTTGCAAACTCCTGAGTTTTTTGATCAATTTGAAAAAAAAAACACTGCAGTACAATTCTCTGGACTCCCTCTGTAAATAATTATCAAAAAATGTTGAAACTTACCTTTTGGGAGGCTATAAAAGGATTTTTTTTTCACCCAACAATGACTAAAACAAAGGAGTGTTGGAGACAGACGTCAGATGTGCAGGTTCACATCAACACCTGCGAACCTGCAGCATTTTTCTTTTGTCACCTGCCGAGTAATTGAAGGGTAGACCTACTGTTTCCAAAAGCGATGTGCCCTTTAAATGTCAAAAATTATGAATAAGATGCAGCATGCAATCTAAAGATCTCTGGAAACGAAGCAGTGATCAGCTATTAAAAATCCTTTAAAGAGGTAAAACGTTTCACAAAATGACTACTCGTATGTACCCATATAGCAAATCTTCAGCTTAAAGTGCTGTATATCCCTGACTGATGGATTGTTGACTTTTAACATCTGTCTTTCTAAACTACCACCTCTCTATCCTCGTATGGTCTTCAGTGGGCACACTGCCCTCAAGGTACCTTTTTATACTAGCAGAAAAGACACTTAGTAATTTAACAGGGAATACAGTGGTGCATCTCACAGCTTAATGGTTCAGTTGTGAGGGCAAATGAAAAAGAAATACACAGTCCACCAAATGTAACCAAAATGAATTATTCATGCCACCAGTAAAGCATTCAAGGAGAGGAAATACCAAATGCCATCGTGGAGGCATTCAGACAAAGGGAGTCAAAGAGCAAAGGCAAACCTCGGCTAATGTCTCT
The DNA here is from genome assembly GCA_019740295.1 of Labeo calbasu. Lineage (NCBI taxonomy): Eukaryota > Metazoa > Chordata > Actinopteri > Cypriniformes > Cyprinidae > Labeo > Labeo calbasu. The sequence goes on along the minus strand of JAHKKF010523238.1, from coordinate 22,480 downwards.
CCAAGGGAGATTTACACATTCATTCAGAGGAAGGGACAGAGAACATCCAGGAAAAACAGACAAAAGTGGTTATATTAATAATCCTTTATGTTGTGGCATTTAACACTTGTGACCATGAAAACAGATGCTAAAGCCAGTGTTATTCAAAGGGTAAATCTATTTTAGATTTTTACATTAACATTACATTAATATTCTATTTATTAAAGCCATGTATGAATCTCATCAAGTTAGTTTTTTTAAGGATTTTACATTCAAAAAAATATATCAAGGCAGTAACAGTTTAAACAATATGATTTATAAGTGAACTTATATTCAGCTATACTTTTTAATAGTTACCTTTTTTTTAGATCATCAGTTATCAAAGCTCAGTTAATATTGGTCACAGACACAGAGATTTACTTTTAATTTCACCAAGCTGCCATTTTAAGTCTTATTTTGACGTAACAAATTGGTTAAATCTAAGTGTGTGAGTTGTTTACTTACTTTTTTAAATTAGTCTTCCCACTGATGGCATCATATTGTTCATTCAGACTGATTCGGGAACGCAAAACGTGCACGAGAGGCGGGATTTATCACATGAACCAATCACAGCCAAACATAACCAGTCATATCCAATCATATTACAATGGAGGCACTGCTTCTCTCGTGTCTTTCCCCCATTCATTCTCAATTACTCCCCACCAAACGCACCGCACTGTTGGACAATGTTTCTGTAGAAAAACAAATGATTTAAAAGCGTTTTAATGTTATATTTTGTAAATTTGCGTTGTTGTTTTTTTGTTACTATTACTAGTACTACACTGTAAAAAAAAAAAAAAAATTGTTGAGTCAACTTAAAATAATTTGTTACCCTGCTGCTTTACAATTTTCAGTTCAATCAACTCACGTAAGTTTAGTCAACTTTAAATGTTAAGTTGTACTAAGTGACAACTTATATATTTACTTAGATATTTGAGTTGACTAAACAAAAAATTTGGTTTGTTAGCTGGGCTTGTTACCCAGCTGCCTTAAAATTTCAAGTTGAATGAACTCAAATATCTAAGTTGTTACTTAGTTGTCACTTCAAGTTGACTTTTTTGAGTTGACTGAACTTAAAATTTTAAGGCAACTGGGTAACAAATTATTTTAAGTTGACTCAACAAACTATTTTTTTTACAGTGTAGTACTAATAAAAACATTAGTTTTTCATCTTCACATTTACACTACATGCCCAGGGCTTTTTGTCTAAGCTAATTTTGAGGACATATATAGGACAGAATATACATAAACATATTTGCAAGTAGTTTAGAAAGCATTGCACATTTTTAGCTAATTGCTATTAATGTGCTTTATGTACCTTGCTTTGTGAATGGTTGCAAGCCATGATGTGTTTTGTGAGGGATTGCGTTGGCAAGAAATTGTCATTTACATAATGTAAATGAATGTGAGTATGAAAACAGACTCAGTGGTGCGTCAATGGGAAATCTGTGGCGATAAAAATTCTATAACCGTGTAAAAATTCATCATTCACAAATGGCAGATCATTCAACCTTCGCTGATAATGAATTTCTTGTTAATTTCCTGTCCAAAGAATGTGCTTACAAGAGAGCAAGATATTTATAGCATCAAATCGCTGCCTTAAATATTTCTTATCTTACAGCAATTACTTTTATAGCTATGGATGAATGACCCACAGAAATAGGCTTGTTTTTATCTCAATGACCTTTGCTATGTTGCATAACTCTTAAATTAGATTTATTTTTGGCAGTACCAAGATGTCAAGGCTGACTGCCCCAGTGAGCCCCTGCTGGTAAATGATGTAACTACACCATTTTGGCATCATTCATCAAGTGAAGGCCAATATTTTGCAACATACATCATGTTTCTGCTGATGTCTTACCAGTGCAGTGGCCATTTTTGAAGGGGTTGAAAGCATAAAATGAGCTTTTATATAGAGGGAAAGCCTCCAGGATGTCCTTTGCTACAAAGGCTACAAGCAAGTAAACACTGCTGAGCATGAGATGCGGTGCACAAGTACAATCATACATCGCATAACACTCTTATTCACAGATCAATAATAATGTCCAATATGCCCGCCACATCAGTCTCAGAAGAAAATTGCAACGGTGCATAGCACTTGAGGAGGAAATTACAGAGCTCCCATTGGGAAACTTCCTTTCAACTCAGTTATAACCAATAAAATAACATGCTGGCGACACAGTGACAAATGTTCAAGCAATCAACAGTTCTCAAGACCTGAGTTGATGTTGATGGAATTTGAATATTAATGAGGGGACGCATTGTGAGAACACTTGACTTCCGCCCTTTTAAATTGAGACAGACCTTTGTAATCTTCTTGAGAGGTGGCTAATTATGGAAATATGTTTTGACACCTGTGTTTTCCCATCCATGTCAAGAAGACAGCCACACTTATCTGACGTTAAGTAGAATGTGCGATTTGTTTCATAATGTTTTCATTAAAAGTGCAAGCACATGCAAAGAAGCAAGAGAGCAAACAGCATTAACTATAACAATGCATTTACAACAATAGAGTTTCTGCTGTGTTAAAGAGCTGTGGCGCTTTATAGGAAATTAAGTGAGTGCCGGGTTACGGCACTTTTAATAATGAACATAAATTATAAAATGGTTACCAGAAATGGGCCGCTGAGAATTATTACAAACTTGATCACTGTGAAATCTAATTAACATGAGAAAGAGGGTCACATTTACATCCAAATGGTAATTAATCTACACGGGAGGGAGCCAAAGCACAAAGTGTAGCTATATAGGCTATAAAGCATTTGGATTCTGATTTAGTGAACTGCTGTGGACACTGTCCCGGGACTTGATGGGTGAAATGAATAGGATATTAACTAACACATTGGAATGAATGTGGTATTTTTAATCTCATCTATTTTTGAAATATTTTTGGTTTTGTTTGGTTTATTTTTCCTCCTCTGTTCTTTTTCTCCTTCTGCATGATTTATGATTGTGGGAAACAAAAGTCATCACCAAAAAGGAGAGGGAGCATGAGGAGAGAACTAACCTCAGGAGTCTTGATTTTATGGAAAACCAGGGCATGTAAGTGTAAAGAAAAACAAAATTCACTATGCGTTCTTTTAGACAGATCCAACGAAGAGCCTATTAAGACTAGTTTCTAACTCTGAAGCTAAATTTAAGATTTTTGGTTGTAATTATAGTGTAATTATACTTTCTTACTGTTCTATGAATTAGTCAGTTAATAAGGAAAACACTTTTCTGATTTTTAATTACATAAATTTAATTAGAAAATCTAATATGTAATCATATTCCGCTTTTTGCATGCCTTTCATCAAATACTTAATTTTATAAATTTAGTTTTTGAGGTTGATGTCAGTGTTAATTGCTAGAATAAAAATAATGCAAATCATTGTATTTTTAAAAATGATTTAAACTACACTACCAGTCAAAAATTTTTGAACAGTAAGATTTTTTATGTTTTTATGTCTCTTTTGCTCACCAAGCCTGCATTTATTTGATTCAAATTACGGCAAAAACTAGACATATTTTACTATTTAAAATAACTGTTTTTTGTTTGAATATATTTTAAAGTGTCATTTATTCCTTTGATTTTAAAGCTGAATTTTAAGCATCATTACTTCAGTCACATGATCCTTCAAAAATCATTATAATATTCTGATTTGCTGCTCAAAAAACATTATTATTATTATGTTATAAACACCTGCGTTTTTAGGTTTCTTTGATGAATAAAAAGTTCAGAAAAACAAACTGTATCTGAAATAGAAATCTTTTGTAATATTATAAATGTCTTTCTCATCACTTTAAATCCTCCTTGCTAAATAAAAGTCTTAATTTCTATAAGTTATTAAATAGAAAGCAGTTGTTTTAAATAGTAACAATATTTCACAATATTACTGCTTTTGCTCTATTTTGGATCAAATAAATGCAGGCTAGGTGAGCTGAAGAGAATTCTTTAAAAAAAACATTAAAAATCTTACTGTTCAAAAACTTTTGACTGGTAGTGTATATTTAGACATAATAATTAAGCTGAAAATATAATTTTATAATGTTTGTTATAGGTGGACAAGATCATTTATTATATTAACATACTGGCACTATTTAAAACTGATTTATATTGTAATGTTAATGTGCATTGCTCATTGCATTCAATTGCTTTGTGTGAAGCTTTCAGTTAAAACAAACAGCTGTGGCATGATATAGCATTTTGAAAAATGGGCATATGTAAAAGCATGATTTACATAACGTCACTACTAATGAAGATGGGACGGACCATAATAGAAAGGGGCTCATCTTCATCCTCCTTACGACAGCCAGAATTAGAGGCAGGTGGTGAAGAGATTTATTAATCAAAGGACATTCAGAGACCATTATTCTTGAGACAGGAGATACAGTAAAGCTGACGAAAGAGATCACAACACTGAAACCAGTCTGATCACGAATCCCGTCCATCACCATCTATCCTCCTCATTCCTGACAGGCCTGACCCATAATAACATTATATCTTAATTACACTGAGCGATGGACAGTTGTTGTATAGAATTAAATGCCATTAACCTTTGAAAATTTTCACTGTTCATATGTGTGGGTTGTTAGTTATGGTGACACCTGTTATATATGACAAAATAATAAAGTAACACGCCTTCATTATTTATATTCAAATAATATTCAAATTACATCAGCCCATTGGATCATTTTTTTTGTTTTTAATATTTTTACCCAGATGCTGGGTTGGTTTTTTTTTAAACGCAAATGCTGGGTTCAACTTATTGGGTCATTTTATGGGGTTATTTTTTAATATTTTTTACCCAGGTGCTGGGTAGTTTTCTGTAACGAAGTTGCTGGGTCATTTTAACACTGGGTTATTTTTTTCTACCCAACAGTTTGGTGCACTTTTTCAGCGAAATAAAGGTTTGTATACATTTTAATTAATTTATAAAGTCTTTACTGTGCTGTAAATTGTATTTTACGCAACACAACATAAGGACGAGATGTCAGTCAGCTGCTTCAACAGCAGTCACTTCATGATGGAAATGCCTTTTGCCTTGCATAAAATAAATGGATTTTATTTGTTATAGTACTTTAGTTTAATTTGATTTTAGTGACACGCCAGCACAAGAATTAGGGCTATTTCACTTACAAGTGATTACAGAGAATGGTTGAATACACTAAAATTAATATGCTACTTTTAAATTTTACATTTTTGTCTAAATTGCTTGTTAAACGAGTTTAATTGTATGTAATATTGTAAACTATGCTGTATTTACCCAAATAAATTCAATTTGCATTGTATGTGTTCTTGCTTAATAATTGCTTAACAATAAATGTTCGTCTTTTGATTATTGCTATTGCCTCTAGTAACTCTGTGTGTGTTTTTTTATAAGTTTCAGTCCATTTTAAGCCAGCAATATAATCATTTTTAAACAATAGTTGACTTAAATAAAATAACCCAGCATGTTTGTTAAAAACATAGGTCAAAATGAATAAAATGTGTTCTGTCCAATATTTACCCAGGGCTGGGTTGCCAAGTCACCCAAGTTGGGTTGTTTTTAACCCAGCATTTTTTAGAGTGTACAATGCTGAAAATACTATTTTAGCTATTTTTCAGTCTACTTAAAAAATACCTCAAGTCCCTAAGTAAAATCTAAGTGGTGCAAAAGTGACGAACAGCAGTAAAGAATAAGTCTCTCTTACAAAAATGAACCATGGAATTTCTACAAATAAAACCAAAAAACCATGGTTACTATAGTTAAACTGTGTTTTTTCTACACTAACCACCTTGATAGCACACGTACATTGAGGAGACGTCTATTTGACATCTGCATTTACATCTCCAAGATGTATTTTTAGAGTATTTGCTCATCTGCAATACATCTATAGGACATTTCCTATCAGATGTCAACAGACATCTATTAGATGTCTTTAATATGTTAATGATTGTATAATGTAGAAACTGACATCTTACAGACGTCTGTCAGATGTTTGTACACAGCAGACGCTTTCCAGATCAAGTGATCTTAAACAGACATCTTGCAGACGTACGTGTGCTATCTGGGCATAGTTTAAACATGGTATTTGTAGTACAACTGTGGTTACACAAATTGTAATTAATACGCCAAAAAAACATGGTTACTATACTTTTACTATAATAAAACCATGGTTAATTTTCATAAGTGCTGTTCCCAACTTTGGCTAATGTTCTGGCAAAGTTATGAACAAACATTCTTCCAGTAAATGTTTCTTCAAAGTTATCTGATTTGTAATAACATTAGCAAAATGTTAGCACAAAACAATATTTAGACATTGCTCATGGAACATTTTTCTAAAACAGTTTCCTTGGATGTTAGTATTTTTTTCATCTTGCTACTTGTTTCAGAAGGAAGCAACATTCCATTTTCACCCATTTTTATTACTTTATAAGAATGTTAGCTAAACTTTTGTTAGATTTGATTTAACTCATTTCAGTTTTTAATTGAATTACTGATAAAGAAAACACTGAAAACTCACAAAGCAGAGTAGAAATTGCTGTTACAAGTCAGAACAGGTGGAAACAAAGGTGCTAGAAAATAATAAGAGAACATTTTATACCCTAGCTAAAAATGTGAATTCAACATCCAACATATTGCTTAACCTTAAATCCAGGTTATTTCAATAAAATACTCAGAAGTGAGACGCTCTTTCATATATTCAAGGTTATAGCGCTGTCTCACAGAAAAAAAGAGAGTGAAAAAAAAAAACACCAATCGTTGAATGGCCCTGCGTCATTGCTCAAGGTTTGCTTTCGTACGCCTCCTCATCATATAAAAGCCTCTGAACGTCTCGCTTTCGCAGACCCGTAAGAGTAAGTTTAGAGCAGTGGCCACTGGTTCACCACAGCTTTACGCACATCTCTCCAAATGTACAAATGTGAAAAACTTCGCAAGGAACACACTTTTTAACTTCGCCTTCGTTATGTGTTGATATTTATAAATTAACATGGAGGTTAATACAACGCTATCAGGACGCAACTTCATAGACTTGCGCATCTTAACGCAGAAACTTCTCTCTTCGGTGAACCGGTCCCAGCAATATCTGGACAATGAAACGGAGAGCGTCTCCGAGGAGGATTTGGACGTGAATACAGACATCTATTCTAAAGTTTTGGTCACTGTGATTTACGTGGTGCTGTTTGTAATCGGATGTTTGGGAAACTCGATCACCCTGTACACACTTCTCACGAGGAAATCTCTTCAGAACCTCCAGAGTACGGTGCACTATCACCTGGCCAGTCTGGCGATTTCCGATCTGCTCATCTTGATCCTCTGCATGCCCATTGAGTTATACAACTTCATCTGGGTGCATCACCCGTGGGCTTTTGGGGAGGCTGTTTGTAAAGGGTACTACTTTCTGCGGGACGGCTGCTCGTATGCGACGGCGTTCAACATCGCCAGCCTGAGTGTGGAGCGCTTCATGGCCATCTGCCACCCGTTCAAGGCGAAGAGCATCATGTCGCGGAGCCGCACCAAGAAACTCATCAGCGCCATGTGGGTTGCGTCTTTTCTCCTGGCCACTCCGATGCTCTTCACCATGGGACAGCGACTGAGCACAGATGAAGTTATTTGCACCACCATCGTGTCCTCGATAACTGCTAAAACCGTCCTACAGGTGAGCGCCCACAGCACTTTTTCCATGTTTGGGACGAGTGGAGCATTTTCTTATATTTATATATATATATAAAGCTGCGGTTATAATTGCGTTGGATTTTGTCTTATGCATGAGTAGTAATAGCTTAAGTGTCTAATAAAAAGCAACAACCTGTTGCGTAGTATCTCTCGTTAATATCTGATAAAAACATTGTCAATATCCAACACAAATTTCAAAGTAAAATATTACGCTGATTTAATTAGTAACGGCATTTAAACAGTGTAAAATGTTAATGCACATAAATAATAAACAGCACATAAGATGAAGTCTCAATTTATATCAGTTTTCTATGTCCAATTTCACATGACCAGTCACCGAGCACTTCTATTAATGATGTTGATTTTATTTAATTATGTTTAATTTTACTTACATAGCAGAAACAACACAAAAACACATCTGAACCACACAAGCACACACTACACGTACTACATACACTACATAACACCCAAGTCTGAGTAAACAGCATGTGGATGATGTGTGCCATCCACCAGAGAGTTCAAATCAAATGAGTGTGAGATAAAAACAAAATGTCCAAACAAGATGTCCAACATAACACTGAAGTCCAGGTTGTCAAAATGTCAGCAAGTCCAAACATGCTGATTCGCCAGTTCAAACAGAATGAGGAAGAGTGGAAAAAATAAAATGTCTAAACAAGCAGTCCCTGCTGGAGTGATGAAACAAACCATGACGACCTGCAGCTCCAGTACGAAAATCAATGCAATGCAACAGACAGCCGAGTACCGGGCCAATAGGTGTCAGTGCTAGGTTCAAAACCATGAATAAAACAGGCATACATAAACAAAAACATACACAGTCTATCTTTAAAATGTGCATCTATTTGTTTAATGCAGTTGGGTTGATTCAGTCATATTTAAAACATTTTGTAGTGTATTGTGTTTTATTCTAAACCACATGAGCAGTGGTTAAGTTATTTAATATGTATTATGCCCCTGTGATTATTTTGGAATTGCAAATGAAATGTTGATTTGAAATGTTGAATGAAATGTTGATTATTCAAATGCATTAAAATAGGGAGCAGCAGGGTCCTTATTGCTTTCGTTGTGAGCACCGACAGTCATGAAAGTCAAAATAAATCATAAATAAGTCATACTAATGAATTCAACTACCTCGTCTTTTGAAAATATTGCTGTAAGTCTACCATAATCCATATCTGTTAGAGTAACAAATGTCAGAATTTGCTCAAAAAATAAGGATTTGCTATCTTACGAAAATGGAAAGCACATACAGCGCCCTAAAGTAAATCCTGATTGCCTGGAAATGGAGACATTATGCTTTGTTTCTTGGAAAATTGCCCTTGTAGCCCTAAACCTTGCGCTTGCCTTATTCTTTTCTATTATACTGGTGAATCTAATTTAGTTTGGAACACAATCCATTTACAGAAACAGGGGGCCTCCTGCTTGTAACACTCAGCTCTTTAACTTTATATATTTGATAGAAAGAAAACACAGGTTGAAACTGGAAACAAGCACACCTGTGGGGTTCTAGGCAAAAAAAAAACATGAAAATTACACTTCATTTTTCATGAAATAACATTACAGCTTTTAGTCCTTGAAATGCATGTAGATAATTGGAGTTCATAGCACAGCGGACACAGTCTGTGAGTCACGATCTGAATCAGGTGCTGTGCATTACTGAAAAACAAGGGGACAAAACATAAAAATAGATTATGTGGATGCACAAAGAAAAAGAGGCAAAGATGCAGAAAAACTGGAGAGATGTAAAAAGACAGAGAATGAAAAAGGGATGAATTGGTATTCCATCAGTCACTGAGTGTGTGTATCATCCTGAGATCCTTCAGTCAAAAGAATGATAGTTGCAATAGCAGCTGTTTGCTACAGGACAAACGGTTTATCATGTGTCAATCTTGGCAAATTGGATACCACAGAAAACCCCAAGATGTCCTCTTTTATATACAGAAGGTTTCACAATATGAAAAATGATCCAGTATTACATACTGATAGAGCAATACCTGAAATTCAGGTGCCCTGTGAGGCACAAAATAGCAGAAAGAACACATAAATGGTCTTTTATTGCTTTTCGAGATGTGGTATAACCTCACCACATAAAGTGTAAACTGACATAAATATGTATGACACTAAAGTATCTGTTCAGTAATGGCTTTTTGAATATGAGCATCTGTACAGGTGCTCTGTACCTTTCACCCTCTTCTGTTTGTTGTTGTGATCTTTCTTATTGCACAGTTTGCACATGAAATTAATCTAGTACTGCACTTGAAAGTACATGGATATAAACATACAAATAAAATGAGACTGACATATATATAGCAGCACGCAGTGCTGTTGGCAAGGATAGGTGGCTGATAGCTGATATTGGTCTGGCACGGTGTTCTGGCAGATGTTTAGAGCTTGTCTCACCGTAAAGAGAGGGAGAGAAGGAGGGTTGAGTCAAAGTTTTCAGCTTCTGACACTTCACCCTCTTCATTCAACAGTACAACACCATTCAGAAAGCACAGCTTTCTGGATTCAACATAACCTGCAAGATACACCTGAATGAAAGGCACAGACACAAATAGATTTCACATTTCACTGCTGAGTGAGTTTTGTCAGTTGGGGAAGAAAAAAGAATAGGCTATATGTAAAACTGAAGTCAAATGTTTACATCCCCCTTTCAGAATCATTACAAATTTTGAGATCTTTTAATAAAAAAGATTTTAAGGTCCATCTTTTCACACAGAGGACAGCTGAGGGACTCATATGCAACTATTACAGAAGGTTCAAACGCTCACTGATGCTTCAGAAGGAAACACGATGCATTAAGAGCTTTTTGAAAACTTTTTGAAGATCAGTGTAAATTTAACTTATTTTGTCTTCTGGGAAACATGTAACTATCTTCTGTAGCCTCTAAAGGACAGTACTAATGGCAAAAAAATATGATATTTAGGCAAAATAAGAAAAATGTACACATCTCCTTTCTATTCAAAAGTTTTCACCCCCAGCTCTTAATGCATTGTGTTTCCTTCTGGAGCATCAGTGAGCGTTTGAACCTTCTGTAATAGTTGCATATGAGTTCCTTAGTTGTCCTCAGTGTGAAAAGATGGATCTCAAAATTATACAGTCATTGTTGGAATCGCAATACACAGAAATGCTGGGAAACCAAAGAATTTGTGGCACCTGAAGGATTTTTCAGAAGAACAGCAGGCAGTTTAACTGTTCAAGACACTAAAAAACACAACAACAAAAAAACAGCTGTGTATCATTCAGGTAAGAACACAGTATTAAGAATCAAGGGGATGTAAACTTTTGAACCAGGTCATTTTTATAAATTCAACTATTATTTTCTCTTGTGGACTATATGTGAACATCTTTTATGTGAAATATCTTATTCAGGTTAGTACTAAATAAACAATAACATGCATTTTGTATGATCCCTCTTATTTTGGTAAAATAATTAACATTTTTGATGATTCTGAAAGGGGGGTGTAAACTTTTGACCTCAACTGTATATATAGGCCTATTAGATATATTACATTTTAAATTACTATATATATAGTACACACATTACATTTTAAAATACACTGCATTAGAAAACATTTTAAATTGTAATGATATTTCACAATATTACAGTTCTTACTGTATTTCTAATCAAACAAATGCAGCCTTGGTGAACAATTTTGAGATAACTATTTTTTATTGATAGCCTTTGTTTTTGACAGGAAACAAATTGTGTTATGTAATAGGGTTATGAAAATAAAAGTTTATTTCTCCTTTCTTGCACTGTACATGATGACCACTTACTGTTGGTATTATCTATTATTATTTATCTATTGTTTTATTCTTATTTATTCATATTTTGTATTTAAGACACATTCTAATGCTATAATTCTCAATAAAAATCATATCAAAACTAGCCTAGACAGCCCATCCAACAGTATATTTGCTCCCAAGCACAACCGGAAATAAATGTAAGACGACACATGTCAGTGAGCACAGGAATCAGCAAAGATAGAGATGACGTCTGTCTGTGTCTCCGCACAGTGAGCTAAGAGTGCACAGTGTACTGACGGGTATATCTGCTGCTGAGAGAAAGAGACGGATTGTGTATAAGACAGACTGTTTGTTGCATTTTGGAGATACTTGGTATGGACTTTCTAGGACAGTGTAGGTTGGGAAAGAAAGTTACATAATTATATTCTAGGAACATATTTTAATGGAAGAAAAACCTTATACATAAAAACACAACTGTTGTTGGTGTTGTTGGTAGATCTCATTGATTTTCTTTGTCCAACACTATAATTACATGTTGTGAAGCATCTGTGTCCCTCATATAAACCTGCCAGAGATATTTAGTGTTTGTCACAAGCAGTGGTCAGCCAGGAAAACAGAGCCAGAAAGCTTGGCTGCCCGTGTGCTTGAAAGGAGTGAAGGTATAGTGTAAATGAAAGTGACACAAAACAGACTTTCTGTGAATCTGTAAAATGTCAGTTGCATTTTGAGTTTATTCTCAGTGGCCTTGAGTGGAAAGATATGCTGTTACTTTTGTCCAAAATCCTGTCCGAGGTGTGAATTACACAGTCAAAGTGTTTCAAAGCAATCACAGGTGCTCTCTTTACTCCAGACACCTTCACAGACATCAGAGCAGCAGATACTGACACACAGAGATATATCTGACAGATAAAAGAAAACTCAGCCAAGAGTTCGTCAAAGAGAGGAGGAGAGATGGAGTTGAGGCCAAAGAAAGAGGGGAAAGGATAACTTTCAACATGATACCTTTCAGTCAGTAAATAAGATGGAAAAAGACAGTGTTGGCAAGATGAATCTTTTTCTTACCTCACATCAAGGGTGACACTAGCCCTGAATGCTTTTAGTAAAGCTCTGGCTGATTTATCAACTTGTGTTTTTGATGCCTCATCAGTTTTGTCACAAATAAAGCAAAGCTTCAGTACTGCTCTATAAATAAGATATAATGTAGCAAGTAACATTTTTCACTGCTTTGATTTTTAAATCTGGTAAGTATTGTTAACAAAGTGAGGCTTGTTTAAATTGACTTTGGTCCATCCAGATGAAACTCTTAAAGGGACAGTTCACTCAAAAATAAAAATTCTGTCATCATTTAGAAGATCCAAAAAGGTCATAAAGGTGCCATAAAACTAATCCATAGAATGTGTTATATGAATCCTGTGTGTATGTGTTTATGTGAATAAAAGCCTTAAAGGGGTCATCGGATGCCCATTTTCCACAAGTTGATATGATTCGTTAGGGTCTTAATGAGAAGTCTATAACATACTTTGGTTAAAATTTCTCAGTGGTAATGTAAAACAACACCCTTTTTACCTTGTCAAAATTACCCCAGCGAGCTGTTTTGGTGAATTTGCCTTTAAATGCTAATGAGCTCTGCTTACCCCGCCCCTCTCTTCTGTGGGGTGACAGGCCATAATATTTACTTTAGCTGCATTAGCCACGAAGCTTGCTAACTAGTGCATTATTAAGAAAGGCGATTTGAAAAAAAACTTTATACTCACTTCTGCTGTAGGTGATCCGAATGATTTGCGCAAACATATATGCATTTAGGCAGATCGGGGATTGGCACATTTTCTTCCAAAACGAAAGCAATCCTCTGCATCTTCAGCGGCTCAGACGTTGGGAGTAAATGTAGGGATGACTACTATGTACTACCTCCACAATGATGCTCCGCATAGGAAGTCTCCATCAGGAGCAGATTTCCTTTCTGGTGCTGAAGTGTTCTACTGCTGTTGTCAACAGACAGCATGTGTTCAGCAAGCAGCTGAACTACCACCTCACCAGCCATGGGACTGTGCCATTGACCTGCTGCCTTGGGCAACTCTACTTGGAGGAAAGATCTATCCTCTATCCATTCTGGAACAGAAGGCCATGGAGGAGTACATTGAGGTGGCCCTAAAGCAAGAATTCATCCCTATACCTCCCCTTCCAATTTCGAGTTTCTTCTTTGTAGGAAAAAAGGACGGAGACTTGCAACCCTACATTGATAACTCAACTGCCAAACCATCAAATGCCAGAACCCCTTTCCTGTGGTCCCAGCCATCCTGGAGCAGTTACCAGGGTTTTATGAATGAGATTTTCAGGGAGTTTCTCCATTATTTTGTCATTGTCTATATAGATGACATCCTGATCTACTCCTGGAACCTGGCTAAACATTACGTGATGCAGGTCATCTTAAAGCTCTGTAAGTACCATCTATACCCAAAATTGAAGAAGTGCAATTTCCACCGTAGCACCATCCACTGCCAAGGATATGTTATCAGTGAACACGGCATCCAGATGGACTAGAGACCCCCCAACACTGCACATTTTGCATCTCTCCTTTGTCTGATAGACCCATTTCAGGTCTTGGAGTCTCTACTAATGAGCTGATGATCTAAATCAGGCGTGTTTGATTCAGGAGACATGGAAAACATGCAGTGTTGGGGGGCCTCCAGGAACATGGCTGGGAATCACTGGACTAGAGAAAGGTGTAAGCAGCCAAAACATGGCCCCAACCATCAACACTCAGAGTTACAATTCTTATTAAGATTCGCCAAATTCTACAGATGATTCAGTTCATCACTCACATCTCTACTCCGCAGTTGGCCCAAGTCTCTGTCCTGGACCCCCGAAGCCCTCTCTTCCTTCATGGCACTCAAGGAAGCCTTCTGCACAGCTCCTACCCTAGCACATCCCAATTCTGAACACCCTTTCATCGTGGAAGAACAAGATATGAATTGTCTTATCTCAGTGGCAGAGTGAGCCTCCCTGATCCCATCCATTTGGCCAAGCATTCTTTTGAGGTTAATACTGATCATTGGAGCCTTGAGTACCTCAGAGAGAATAAGTGACTAAATCCCAAACAGGCTCGTTGGGCACCTCTCTTCACCTGTTTCCAGTTCATTGTAACCTACTGTCCAGGTCATAAGAACCAGAAGGTTGATGCTCTATTCCATGTGCACAATCCTAACCCCAGTGCATCAATTCTTCCTCTAGCCATTATCGTCCATTCAGTGGGCCTTTGATGATCAGATTGCTGAGGTTACGCTCTCAGAGCCTGCCCACAGGGAGGTCCTGAGGGATGGATTTATTTTCCTTCAACTGTCTGCTTATCCCTCATGGACTCCCCATGGACACCCAGGCAGCCAGCAGACCATCTCACTCTTCACCAACCACTACTGGTGGTCCATTATGGCCCAGGATGTCTCTCAGTACATCCGGGGATGCTCAGTCTGTGCCTTCACCAAGGTTCTGTGCTATCTACCTGAGGGTAAACCAGTACCCCTATCTATTCCACACTGTCTGTGGTCTCACATTGGCATTGAATTTCTCAAGTCATCGATCAGTTCTCCAAAGCCTGCAAATTGATCCCGCTGAAGAGGTTTACTTGCCGGCCTGGAGACAGCACAAAAACCCTCTTCCAACACATCTTCAGGCACTTTGGGATTTCAGAGGACATTGTCTGAGACCGCAAACACCAGTTCGTATCCCGAGTTCTGGAATTCATGGTCAGTTTGTCTTCAGGGTACCATCCGCCATCCAATGGTCAGACTGAGTGGAAGATCCAGGAAATTGGGAGATACCAGTCATATTGCCACGAATGCCAACACTGATCCTACCTTCCCTGGGCAGAGAATGCTCAGAATTCCCTGTCTAATATATTCAGTTACCAGCCGCCCCTGTTTCCCTGGCCAGGTGAACTGTCAGAGGTTCCAGCTGTGAACCTCTGGTTTCAGGAGCCTAAGACGATATCCTAGATCCAGCTCTGTTCACAGAATTCCACACCAACAATCCCAGTCGCTGATCTTGTAACAGACATGAGTGTAAATGAATGATGACAGAATTTTCATTTTTTGGATCTGCTTTAAGATATGATTCCATGAAAATATACATAAATAAAAAAAATAGCATTCTGCCAAGAAACAACACCCAATGACCTGATTAAATAAAATTAACATCTGTGTATGATACTGTGTATGATTTTTTTTTTAACAATGGAAATCAATGATACCCAAAACTGTTTGATTACCATTTTTTAATTTGTTTATTTAGTTATTTTGAATAAACTATACCTTTAAAAACAACTTTAGATCTGGGAGCATCTGAGGCATTTCTGTTAGCTAAAATCAAGCAATGGCCTGCACATCCTGAAAGACAGCAGCAGGAAAAGTAATGTCAGAGTAAGAGGAGAGAACGTATTATTTTTTGATGCAGTATTACAAAGCAATGCAGTGTTTCTGAGGCTTTGAAGCAATGCAGTCTTTAGTCTATACTCTCTACCTTTTCGAAAAGTGTGTACTGGTACATTTAGGTACATATTAGTACCTGAAAGGAACAAAAGTATACCGTTTGAAAATATTCTGGCCAGTGACAACTTTTAAACCTTTTTTTTTCCAGGAGTGCAACATGTCATTTTGAACATGTTTTCAGTCATTTTAATTTACAATCACTCCATTTTCTTTTAATACAGAAACACTGGCTTTATTAGATCTATGTATTTGAGAAAGAAAGACAATTAAGATTATGAGAAGAAAAATTGCATAGAGGACAAAAGATGGTACAAATAAACAAACAGTGTGCTGTCAGTAACCATAGAAACCTCACTAATCCACCCTCAGCTTTAAAACACAATGGACATGTGCTGCTATTTGAAGCGAACAAATCTGAATTAATATTGCTCATAACTCTTAAGGGCCTCACTTGCAGGTTGCAGCTACACACCACAGCCCAGGATTTAGCTAATTACCTCATTAGAGCCTCTAAGGGTCATTAATTGGTTAAATCAAACTGCACGGTGCTCGACTTCAACAAATGTGTACAAGGCAAAAAGAGCTCATTTGAATAATTCCAACCTATTGCAGTGCTACAACTGTGTTTTATTAACACGCACGGCTGTGCCTGTTGCTCCATTAGTCTGTTTATCGTCTGTTTCATAAGAACCTCTCTGTTGTATTCCCATTATCTGTGAGTTTTTCAGTTTGATGTAGTTGCCTGGTGGGATCAGTGGCTTTACTGAGTGAGGCAGCTTATAAATCTATTGACGATGAAAAGCAAAAATGAACAGGCGGCTAATCTGTTAAAAATGTCAAAATGCATTTGCCCCAGCTTTAAGGGTGCTGTGGAGAGAATTTAATTATGAGTTCTGCTCAGGTGGTCTCACATTGGACACAAAGACGAACAAAATTATAACTGTGAAATTAATATTTACACAGAAGGGAGAAGCATTCCAGAAAAAAAGACAGCAAATGCATACATTAACTAGCTAATTGTAATGTTGTGGATGTTGTTCGACATACACCCTAGCAAGCTGAATTTTAATGTTCAAAACTTGTGTGCTCATTTACAGCTATTGTGGTTTCACAATTACTGAAATTAATCATTTCAGTAAAGTTAACGTGCTTTATAAAATCAATTCTGTTCCGATACAGAACATCATTATACAGGTGATAAAAAGTTCAAAATTAAACATGTATTGATAGAGCACAGTGTTGCCTAATGATAAAACACCCTCTGGGTGACAATACTAAATAATGTGATACAAATTAACATAATATAAATACAAAAATAACTAAATATTCCAGTGTTCATAACTGATAAATTAAAAACATTATTTACATAAAATGTATCAGATTTAAATGCGTCACACAGATCTTTGGAAACGTATTTTATTGTTATAATAATGCAGGGAGAGAAAGAGAAGAGGTGAGGATCTAATTACAGTTTTTTTTTAATAATATAAGTAAACAAGAAAGGATAAAAACTAGAACGGAAAACCATGGCACAAGGAAACAGAGAACAAAACACACATAACAACTCACCAAGAACACAGAAAACACTAGGGCTTTATATAAACAAGCGCTTACAGGAAAACAAGGAACACATGGAGAGACAATCAAGTGTAACCAATCAACAACAAAAAAACTACAGAGGGACTACAAAACCAGCACAGGAAACAGAAAACCAGGAAACAAACTAAAAAGTCCAAACACAACACAATAAATATATAATACTATAATATATACCATAAAAGTAAATGAATTGTTTTGCTGAATATAATGGTAATGCTTTACAGTTTATTTAATTTTAGTTAACTACATTAGTTTACATACAATAACAATAAAAATTTGATAGTAATTCCAACATTTTGGACATATTGAGACATATTGGACATATTGAGCACATGTGAGTTATTCCTCTTATCGGCAAGCCATATTGGCATAATTTTTTTGATGTCGGGCTGATGCTGATATTTACATTTAAATATTCTGATATCGGTCCGATAATATTGTGCATCCCTAGTAAGTATATTACATGAAAAGCAGTCCTACAAAAATGTACAATACTGACGTATTTACAGCATCTAAACGTATAATACTGACATATTGACAACACCTAAAACCAGAGGTCGCGTTAACCGAAAATTCTCTGTCACTGACGGAAATTTTTTAGCAGTGGTGGAAAAATCTGAAGGCCATCTGTCTTTTTGACAGATTAAACTGAGGGTGATCTATTGTACATTTTAGCTGAAATTCTCATCCCTGTCCAGTTGGTGGCGAGTACACTCCAGTGAGGCAGCAGAGCATGGGATCCAGAACAAAAATGAAACTATCACGAATGTCATGATTTATGTATGAACAATTTTACTGACTTGCAAATTAATCCTTATGAATATTTTCACTTAATGCAATATTTCACTTATATCCAACGCTCATTGGCTCTCGCCTGATTCGTTATAGATTGCGACATGCCATGTTTCTGGTGTGGTGTGTTTAAATGAGAAACGCACGCCTTCATGGAGTGGATCGGGATAATGAGCTGGATTATATTTTCAGCGATTAACAACTTTACTTTTAGTACTGCTTTTGACATTTTTGCAATAAATAAACTATCTGTCTGTTATGTTTTCTACTGTATATAACAGATATAGTATATGGTTAGGTTTAGTTCAGGTTGAAAATCTAAATCGCTTATCGATAAAATGATAAAAATGCATTGAAAAAAATATCTTAATGATATCAAAGATTTGTAAATATTTAATATATTGTAAATAGCAATTTTGACATTTTAAACATTAAAATATGTCCAAATTGTACATTTCAGCATCAATAAAAACATACAAAAATGTACGTTTTGTGCTTTTAAACGTTGCGTATAGTTACATTTTAGGACTAGGTGGTACTATCCCATAATACTTTCTATTGATGCACAGCCCTTTTGTTATTTTTCTAAATGTTATTATGAAACACTATTATGTCTGGAACATGAAGACAGAGCCATGATAATGCTTGTACTGCTGCTTCAGTGTCCAGACTAAATAAAAACAAAGTGAGCATCTTCAGTCAAGGTGTAGCTAATCCACGCAGGACTGCAGGAACCTGAGCACAGGGTCCTCGACAAGCAGACACTTGAGCAGAATTTGATTTGCCACATGATTTGTTTGCTTATTCGAGTGTGCATGTGCAGTGTTGCCTAAGTGAGCATACCTGCTGGAAAGCTTTGATGGAGAAATGATATGGGAATGTCATTTTTCCAGGACATTCTTAGACAAACATTCATAGACAGTCATAGTGCACACCTACTTTACCCACCTAAACACGAATCACAAACAGGCATAATATCCTTTCTGTGAGAATCTTCTGCTCATATTGGTGCATTTGCACAATGCATAAATCAATCATGTATAAATATGCGGCTAGAGTTCTTCATTATACCGACACTATAATTCAGATCAATCTAAATTGTCTCAAAACACAATTGTCCATTTAATAAGGTGGCTGAACTCTGCAGTTCCCATGGAGATGGGCTCTTTTTGCAGGTTGAAGGTAAGTTTAAAAGAGACGGTGCATGCAATCACACACAAAACATTCCATCTGTAATGCTTGGGCAATCAAACAAGAATAAAAGCATGAAGTTTCTGAGTCTTCTTGCAATGACCGAATAATAGATTGCTTATCAAAGAATTTTTCTTAAAGTTCGCTTACTTTGAAAGTCATTTCTGGCGTATTGATCTACATCGGATTGGCATCATCTATTCAAAATATCGATTGTGGCTGCTCAGGCTTTTGCATCTCATTGAACTAAGCTGAAGTATCCCTGAAGAAAACATAATTAACATGACAGCCTGCAGTTATGTAATACGTAATTAATTATCCCATTAAAGTTCTTAAAGCCATTAGAACACAAACAAACACAAAGTGTTAGATCATAAATTAAAAATACTTACACAGAATGTGTTTTAAAAGGATGAGGTAAAGATGCAGCATATTAATTTAGTTTTTAACTAAATTTGTAAAAAAACAACATCGTTAAAACTGTCAGGCACAATGATTATTAGCTTATTCACTAAATATATGAGGATTTACTTTCAATTTTAATTATTTGATGCTTTATGAAGACATCGTCTGCATATGAAACAAGTAAACAAAGCATTCAACGAAGAACTTTGCAGGCTTTAAAAAAGTATGTAATTATCACCTAATATGACACTTGCAGGGAACTTTAGAGCCAAATTTGTACTTAGTCATGGTTTGGCAGGTATGCACAAAAACAAGAAATACAATATGATATTATGTTCCCGTATAACCCAAAATCATGTTAGCACCCAAACCATCTTACTGGTGAAAACTTAAGGCACTATTTAAAATTGCTTTTTAGTCCTGTTTGGTTTTAATTAGTAGCCCTGGCCCAACCTTGCAGTAACAAGCAAAAAAGAACACTTTCTTCTAGAACATGTTCAGCTCACATCTCTGACCTTTCTCATTAAAGACTTAATATTCCCATCCTCTTTCCCTTCACTAGGTTTTTGATGTGTTGAAAA
Organism: Labeo calbasu; assembly: GCA_019740295.1. Lineage (NCBI taxonomy): Eukaryota > Metazoa > Chordata > Actinopteri > Cypriniformes > Cyprinidae > Labeo > Labeo calbasu. Next base: position 2,002 of record JAHKKF010523238.1, on the reverse strand, counting down.
AAAATGCTCAAGTTTTTCGTGCAGATCCCTTTTATGTTTCACAGTCTGGAAGGAACAGTTCTGGGCTCTTAAAGTCCAATCATCTGCTGAACACCAATTTAACATGACTGCCTAAACCAACACCATGTTCTTCTAAATTAGCGCTGAGGAGTATTTCAATAGTCTTGGCAAAATCCATTGTTTGTCACGCAGTGCAGATGTCAGAACGCATGAGATTAATTTGCTTTGGCAACAGTGAAAAAAAATGAAAAAGGAACAAAAGATCAGCTGGTGCAAAATGGAATGACGGATCTAGGAATGTGACCAGTTCAAGAAAACCTAATCGGCCCCTACATCTTGCAGTAATAACTGCTGTGTGTCCGTGTGTGTGCATGCATTTTAGGGTAGGTGAGTTTATCAAGAGGTGCCATAAGTACCTTCTTATCCAGGTGGAAGAATGATAGCGCCATGTACACATAACTGATTACAAAAGTAAGAAAAAACATTATTATTCGACACACTCAGATAATGCATGTAATTATAAAATGTAGTCTATATAATGAATGCAATAAATAAACGCAGTGTTGTTTTGGATAAACGTGTTTGTCAAATGCATGCATGGAAATGTTTTCACACAATTCATCAATTTAATTCAAATTCAGCCTAAATGACTTTCGGTCTTTTATCATACACACCCTTGCAGGTCCTGCCAAATGGAGATAGCATTGTGCAGTTCTTTAGTGTCTGCACAGGTCTCAAAATTAACCTAAAACTGCTTTTCATAAAAAATATGAGAGTCAAAATAAAATATATGGCTGCAGCTATTTGCACTAAGTGAAAATAGCATATTTTCTTAGCGACAGATGCTATTTACACAAGGTGCAAATAACAATGGATTCTATTTACACAAAGTGAAAATAATATGTATATATAACCTACCTTACCCAATACTTTATTTTCAACTTTTCGATTATTTCCTTCATTTTTATAAAAAAAAAAAGCCTTTCCAATGTGATAAATGACTTCAAAAGGAAGAAATAAAGTTTGGCAATAGGAGGGTTCGAACCCAGGTCAATTGCGTCAAAAAGACATAACTACGTGGTATATTCACAACGCCACTGGAGCTGACAAATGATAACTGTCTGTTGTAGTGTTGACTACACCAGTCACACGTTGGTGGGCGGAGTTAGTGTAAACAGCCTCTGCCAACAAAGCGGGCTATTTGCACTTAGTGTAAATAGACACGCTGAAAAGACAAATAATGAATAAACGTCATTTCTCCACTTAATTTTCTATTTTTCTTATTCCCTTCTACTCAAGGTGAATGCCGTCCTGTCCTTTGTGGTTCCCATGGCAGTGATCTCAGCATTAAATGGAGTCATAGCCAGTCAGCTGCTGCGCATGTTTCGGGAGTCTGCTCAGGACAATCGCTTCTGTATCATTGGAGGAAATGCTACCACGCTCAGTGTTGCCGTAGAACCCAACCGTGCCCAATCAATGCGCCATGGAGTCATGGTGCTGCGTGAGTATACCATTATATTTTCACAAGCATACAGTACAATAAATTAATATAAAATGTATGCATACAATCAGTAGTATTCAAGAGTCAAAAATTGTATATATTAAAGGGGTCATGAACTGCCTGTTATCCGAGGTCTTAAAATAATGTTATCATGACTTTTACATAAAAAAAACATAATTTAGATTTAATATTCTAATTTCTGTCTTGTTTTGACCCACCTCATCAGAACACTCCTTTTTTCATACTGAATAGGCATCACGATTTGTAAAAACAGAAGTAAACAGCACTGCTATGATTGGCTAACAGCTGTGAATGTTTGACAGCCTACATCCTCCATAGATGGAGGCTGCTGTGATTTGGGTCAAAAACATATAAATACATATCAAACGATTTGTAATAACAGACCAAGCGATAGTGACCACGTAATAAAAACAGTTACTCAAACTTGTGTGGTGCAACATTACTGACGGATTCAATATAGCTGGCACAACATTGTTTTTT
>JAHKKF010523237.1:0-17900 GCA_019740295.1 Labeo calbasu | reverse complement strand
CCTTGTAACATAGAAATTACGCTTTCGCTTCACTTTAAAATAAAACACATGAGGAAACAATCCCTCGTGAAAATTAATGCCATGATCATATGAATTTAAGGCTTGCTGCTCTGATTTAAGGCCTTTTTTAAGGTCTTAACTCACGGAAAAACGTTTTAAGACTTTTTAAGACTTTTTTAAGACCCGCGGAAACCGTGAAATGAAAAATCAGCATAATTGGCAAAAATGTTCAATACATCACAGAAAATCCAAATATTTAAGTTTGCAAGGCATAAAAATGGATGTATGAGATCAATTAATGTACATTTTTAGCTGCAAAGCAGCAGTACCCAAACTAGTTTAAAACACTCCCTACATTCTTACAGCTGACCCCTAAACCAGACTGAAATATGTATTTTGGTGACCGCTTGTGATTCGACACACCAACAACAACCTGACTAACCTCTATATATCCACCAAGAACCTACACAAGAAAAACTTTAAATCATCACCGACAGTCACATCATCATAAATTATGTTGTGCCTTCGGCAACATTGTGTTTTAGTCTCATCATCCATCCAACGGTAATTCTCCAATAACTCTTGTGCTGTTAGTTTATTGCTGAGTGTTTTATGCGCTATAATGGTGGCAAATTTGATTTCAGATGCTGATAGTGATGATGTGATCATCATGCAATTTACTAATAGCACCAGCTAATAACTCACATAGGAGGGGGAAAAAAACTTTAGGTGTGATAAATCCTAAATGCTGAGACTGTATTACAGAGCAGTTTACTGCTGCGTTTGTGTGTTTTAGAGAACAATTTATGAGATTAATATATATACCACAGATACACAGGCTGTACACACTAATACATTTGTGCATCTCTCTCTCCTATAAAAGCTGATCTAGTAAAACTCCATTGTGATTTTCTATTGGAAGGGACGCAGGTTGATATTGGCTCTCTGCTGCTGGAGTTGACCCTGCGCCCTGCGTTTTGCTGAGAGAGGTGAAGATTTGACACTCAGCGGGTTATACTGTAACACCCCTGCTGCTTCTCTCCCCTTGGCCTGCCTTACAAACTCCTGCATCTGCTCTTTAAAGCAGTGGCTTTAGGACTCAAACATATGGTGCCGCAGTGTAATCAGTGTAACCTCCTTTACTTTCTGCAACTCAAAGTAAAAATAAAGCTAGCTGTTATTTGCTGGTGCATTATATGTTATATCTGCAGCCTCTGTGGAAACATGAAAGCTACACGTATTAAAAAGTGATGTCATTTTTTCCAAACTTTGTCCTGTCCCATCACAATGGGAGCTACTTCAAGGTACTTTTAGAACTTTTATTCAGCAGGGATGAAGTAAATTGATCAGAAGTGACAGTAAAGATGTTTATAATGTTACAAAAGATTTGATTTCAAGTAAATGCTGTTCTTTTGAATTTTCTATTCATCAAAGAGTCCTGAAAAATAAGTATTACAAAAATATTAAGCAGCTGTTTTCAACACTGATAATAATAAGAATTTGGATCATGTGACACTGACTGGAGTAACGATTTTGAAAATTCAGCTTAGTATGGAAGGTAATTTTTGCCACAGGATAAAAAAAAAAAAGTAAAAAGGTCATTGCAACTTTTGATCACAATTCTTGTCAGATATAAACTCCAACTCACAATTCCAAGTTTGCGACTAACAATTCTGATATTTTTCCTTAGAATTCTGAGATTATATGTCACAACATAAATTTCTCGTAAATGTGAGCAAAACAATTGTGAAATAAAAACCTAAATTACCTTTTATATTTTTCTTTCCCATGTCAGAAACAAGTCTCCATAGCTTTTCCATAACAGGAATAAATTACATTTTAAAATATAATTGAAATGTTATTTGAATATATTGTTATAATCAGGGGTGCACATAAGTAGTTCGCAGGTCCACATGCGTCCAACGTGGTTGACAGCTGTTAATGCACAATTACCATTGTGGATGGACAAGCTGCATACTATATAAGATTTCTATCTGAACTGAAAGCATAATTCTAGGCTATTCGCTGCCATTTTCAAAGCACAATGCAAAAATGTGACATTTCATTCACTGACGCACTTCACTGAACTTACTTGCCGGCAACTCGCCAAAATAAAAGCTTACGAATTTTTGAAAATGATAAAACATTAATATTTAAAACGTTCATATTATAATTTTATTTTAAAGTTTACTATTAAATAATTGTATTTTTATTTAGTACTCCTTTTTATTTCAAAATATATTAGTATTACCACACTTTATTATTTTGTTTATTATTTTATTTGAAAAAAATAAATAAATAAAGTCCAATGGTATTATAATGACTATTATTAATTTATTATATTTAATGGGTCACACTATGTTTAGTGAGAGGACCAAACAAAATCTCCAGCTACTCTTATAAGAACTAGGCTGAAAAACTCATGTACACCCCTGGTTATAATTAGGGGCCAGTCACCAAAGGGGGGGGGCAATCACCACCGTATCCATTTTTTTTCTTCTTCTTCTTCATCATCTTCTTCTTCTAGTCTATTGCCGCCCATAGAACTGTTTGTGGGTTATGGAGTTCTGCGCATGGATAGAGGACAGTCTCATCATTAACCACAACAAATTTGGAGTCTCTAACTCAAACTCTCTAGCGCCACCAACAGGCCAAACTTACACTCATGAAAACCAAATAGTACATTTCTATATTTTGAAATTTCCGAAAAGTCTACTTTTACTTGTCCTACCCTTTCAAACCAGTCAGATTTTCACGAGAAGTGGCTCAGATCATCTTCAAGGCATTCTGACTGAAAGTTATCAAAAGCTTTTTGATATACCAAACCATTTTTGTGAAGTGTGTTTATGAATTTGACAAAATTTGTGCAAAAATGGACATGAGGTTATATCTCTGCAATGCTTTAGTGGATTCTGACGAAACTTGGTATGTGTTACAACAAACAAAACCTGAGGGCACATGAATAGTTTTGGCACAGTACCACGTACTGGTCAAAAGATTATAAAAAGACATTTCTGCTTTTAACTTCTGACCAGTTTGGCCAAAAATCATAAGATTGGTCTTATTAGGAATGGGATACCAAATCAATTGTGGTCATCATCCATTCTGAGTTTTGTAGTAAAATTCTGTATCAACAAATATCTTTAACAGGGGGCTCCAACCTTGCTCCTGGAGAGCTACCATACTGCAGAGTTCAGCTTTAACCATAATCAAACATACCTAAACCAGCTAATCAGGGTGTTCAGGGCTACATAATTACAGACAGGTGTGTTGGAGCAGGGTTGAAACTTGCATCTCTACAGGAAGGTAGCTCTTCAGAAGCAGGGTTGGAGAATTCAAGACAGCTCCTTAGCTTTTCATTTAATTGGCCCCTTAATTGCTGCTTGCGGTTATATTTTTATTTGAAAGTATATTATATAATATTTCACAATATTATTGTTTTTACTATATTTTTGATCACATAAATGCAGCTTTGGTGAACATTTGAGACTACAGACTCTAAACTCGCACAACTTGCACTAAAGTGCACAAATATCATAATTGACTGCAATGAAGTTTATTCTAGATATTTACATAAATTCTGTTACTTACATCAAAGCAAACTCATGAAGGACAAGTTTCTCACTGCTACGGCAACACTGATTAATGCTGTTTAATTTAAGATAATAAAACTAGGATTGAACTGATTTGAATTGATAAATAAACAGAGTCACTGCACCTTTAAGATCAATAGAGTCATTCTTGAGTGACTAGAGTCAGGTTTTGAGCATGTAAACTATCTGATCCAGAGAAAGTCAAACCCATTTATGCTAACTCAGCCTCTGACCACAGCATTAGCTGCCCCGATTCTTGACAAGCAATTGGACGTGGTGCGGCCTTGTACTTAACATGTTAATTGCTATTACATTTTCCAATGGCTCAGTGAATTGTTCCCTGAGTGTGGCCACTGACATCTTGACCTATTGTAAATTTTCCTGTGATTTATTGGGATCGTCCGGCGGTCGTTTCTATCGTCATAACGGTAAAGCTCTGTGGTTGGGCCTCATGAATATTTCAGAAGCCCAATTAAACTACTGCTGACCTCAAAATGCTTTGGAGCGGCAGGTAACATCAGGACAGTGAGGGCCGTTTGTGGCTATCATCTTAATTCTACACACCCAAGGCTGGCTTTTCCTCAGCTTGAGTGTTTTCACTTGTCATCAACTCATCAAATAAAGAAGCAATATCTTTGTTCAGGCTCACACACCCATTAGCGTATTCATATTGTTTGTGAAAGTAATGTGATGAAAATGCTAAACAGAAACTGTAGAATATTTTCATTGGTCATGGAACATGACTTCCGCTATTCGCCGACGTCTGTTTTCATTGTTTAAAGATGAAAGGAATGATTTCCATTCCATAATGGAATTTAAATTCAAATGTCAACAGCAATTTCTCCCGCCGTATGCCCATATTTCTGCCGCTCGGAAAGTTTGGGTGCCCTTGCTTGCCTTTGCACCTCCAGCTGTGTTTTTTTTTGCATTTTCATCTCTTTAGTTTGCATCTTGTTCAGTTCTTCCATCACAGAGATCTACAAGCATTGAATTAAACAGCAGGCTGTCTCTACTGAAGGGAACTTTGAATAAATGGGGCGCCATGTTGGCTGAATTAAACTGAATTTCACTGTAATTTCAGTGTTTCACCTTAAGCACCTTGTGGACTTCTTTCCCAAGTAAAAGCACCTTCCTGCATACAGATGCCTCAGGAAGAGATGAGTCTCCAAAAGAGGTCACCTGGAAATGATAGCAAAAATGTTGACATACAAGGTCAAAATAAGCAGTGCATGTAGGTGTTTTTTCAACTGCTGGCACTGTTGTATTACAGGCTTTGGTTTTTGCATATTTCAACTTTTCTATGTGATGCTTAGAAACTTTGCATGTACTATATGTCTTAATAGTTTTCTCTTTTCTAAAGGTCTTAAAACTGTATTAATATTAAATATTATTACTAAAATATAAAATATATATATATTGTGAAGATAATTTAAATACATTTCACATAAAGTACAAATGTCCAGTTTCCCAAATGTCCAAATAAACAATTTCAACCTTATGAACCTTATTTCTTTATTCTAAAAAAAAAAAACTATCACTCAAAAGTTTGGGATCACTAGATTTTTTTTTAATAATCAAAGGTTTTTTACAGTTTTTTTAAACTTTCCATTAACCAAAAAAACATGGACAATAAATACATAAATTAGTGCTGTCAAATGATTGATCGCGATTAATCGCATCCAAATAAAACTTTTTGTTTATATGTGTGTACTGTGTATATTTATTATGTATATATAAATACACACACATGCATGTATATATTTAAGAAAAATATGTTGCATATATATTAAATATATTTATATATAATCTCAGTTATATGAATATAAATATATACATGTGAATACATGTAAATATTTTAACTATATATATTGTTTTTGTGTATATTTATATATACATAATAAATATACACAGAATACACACATATATCACGTAAACAAAACTTTTATTTTGAATGCGATTAATAGGGATTAATCACGATTAATCGCTTGACAGTACTAAGATAAATAAATACATTGGATACCATAGAAACTCTGAGCAGCACAACTATTTTCAGCATTGGATAATTTTAAGAAATGTTTCTTTAATATGCATCAAAGCAGCATATTAAAATTAATTTCTGAAGGATCATGTGACACTGAAGACTGGAGTAATGACGCTGAAAAATCAGTTTTACCATCACAGGAATAAATCACATTTTTAAATATATTAAAACAGAAAAAAATTATTTTAAATTGTATTGTAATTTTTTTTTATTCCAAAAATGTTCAAAATCTCATTTCTACCACAGAATGCTATCTAATAACTAATATAATGAAAATTACATAGTGGAAACATGGTGGGGGGTCTATATTTTAAAAGAATACAAAGTGTGAAAAGTATAAAGAGTGTGAGTTTATTTTCCAAAAGTGCTTATGAAGAAACACCCAAACTAAACCATGACTGTCGTCATCCTGTTCATCAGACTGTCCTTTATTTTGAGCTGATGACTGAAGTGTGGATGAAGAGGTTCACACTCTTTAAACAGGTCACACACAATCTTGGTCCGCACTCATTTCTCTCCTTTTTCTTTATTCGTTTGGTGTTATGCTGATGAGACTTCGCTCCCTGTGATGGCCCATTTGACCAAATTTCTCCTGTGAGGGTCATCGGAAATTTGATTCAGTGTTCCCGAGGGAAATAAGAATGGCAGAAGGAGGCCGGCCAGACCCAGGTTATAGAGCCACTTGGGAGGGGGGAAAAGAAGGGAAGTGGGGTGGTTTCCCATCAGGCAGAGCAATAACCTCACCTCCGTTGGGCGAGCAATAATATCGCCACAGGACCAAATAAAACTGCGAGAAGCTTATCAGCACCACTTGGGTTGAAAGCCCACTGACTTGAACAGTCACAAAATACAAATGCTTTTGGCATTTATGAGCTGCTGTCATACAAAGGCCATCAGTTATTCCACTAAAAAAAAATATTTCCTCCGGCCGTGTTTCCGGACTCTCCTGTTGCTCTTCCACCACACTGTACGGCAACAGCTCCATTATCTAAAATGTAGTCCTAGACAGAGCAAGCAGACTTCCTGCAGTTGTATACAAGATCATGTCAGATATTGTACTCCAAAAAACAAACAACACTTATATGGCAGTTATATTAGCTTATTGTAAGTGCCTGCAGGTAGCTGTGTACACCCAGACTGACCCTAAAACACTGATCATGTTTTATTGCCCATTATATCACAGACCCTGCTAATGTGTCCCAGTCTTACACTACATTGTGATAAAATGCATCAATGTATTAAAAACAGACTTTACTGCCTCTCTGCCCACAAAATCTTATTTTGTATTTTATGCGGGCAATCAGTTTGTAACTCTGTGTTTTTCTTACATTAGGTGATATTAGAGATTGATGATGTGATAAAACTGTGACTTAGTGGATGTGTTTAATTATTATTCATGTAGAGACACAGGCAGGACAGAATTTACTGCGTCTGTACAGGGCAGTGGCTTCTGCGCTGAGGTAATTTGTGAGGTGGATACAGGCGGTTATAGCGCACTCTTCTCTAGCTGTATTTTAACTTCCTTTGGTTTTGTCATACCCATTTTCCACTGACTGTGATGGTGCCAGAGACACTGTTCATGTTTCAGTGTATATTAAAGAGATAGTTTACCCAAAAATTAAAAATCTGTCATTAATTTCAAACCTGTAAGCAATGCAACTGACAAGTTCAAGGCATGCAAAGGTAGTAAGGACATTGTTAAAATAGTCCATGTGACATCGGTGGTTCAACTGTTGTTTTATGAAGCTATGAGCATACCTTCTGTGCGCAAAGAAAACAAAAATAATGTCTAGGGCTGCCCTCAATTAAAGATTTTTCTGGTCAACTAGTACTCTTTCATTTTAAGTATTAGTCAACTATTAGTCGCATGTTTATTAATAAACCATATAAATTATGGTAATGAGCCTTTAATTGCCTACATAGCCGATTAGCGCTCAAGCACACAAAAAAAGCTTGCCACAGTGCACCGGCAGATATAACAATTATGAATGTGTCTGGGGAAATCAGCAAGGAGATTGCATTAATGGTTTAATAACTTATTAATAAACTAGTGCTTTCTTTGTTTTCAGCTCAAGAGATGAAGTCAGTGATACTGACTTGTCATCTCTGCAGTTGTGATGCACATGTATGCATGTTTCATACAGATTACATAATCTGAGAATATTTGTTTTCTATTTGAATTGGTTCATTTGAAAGTAGGCATTTCACTCTCTATAGATATATTTTTCATGTCTGTAAGGCAAGTACACACAGAGTTTCGAAGTTTTGTGCTTAAAGGAGAAGTCCACTTTCAGAACAACAATTTACAGATAATGTACTCACCCCCTTGTCATCCAAGATGTTCATGTCTTTCTTTCTTCAGTCGTGAAGAAATAATGTTTTTTGAGGAAAACATTTCAGGATTTTTCTCCATATAATGGACTGCTAAAGATTGAACTTCCAAAAAGCAGTTTAAATGCAGCTTCAAACGATCCCAAATGCGATTGTAAACGATCCCAGCTGAGGAAGAAGGGTCTTCTAGTGAAATGATTGGTTATTTTCATTAAAATAATACAATTGATATACTTTTTAAGTATATAAACGTTAGTCAAACGCTCGTCTTGTCTTGCTCTTCCTGACCTCTGTTTTTTTCCGGTTCATGACAGTTAGGGTATGTCGAAAAACTCCCATCTCATGTTCTCCCTCAACTTTAAAAACACCCTATATCGCTGTTTTACCTTTTTTGTTAAGGGTGTTTGATCTTCTTTGCATGTTCACTTTGCAAAGACACTCCACACACACAGTTCAATAGCACACATTTTTCTAGGTTAACATTATAATGAGCATCCAAGTTGCTACAACATACATCTTTCAGATGGAAAGCCATATTTGAGGTTAATGAACGACAGGTGAGCGTTTGGATGTCCTGCCCGATGTACTATACTGCCACATAGACCAGCCGCTAATGATCTGTCCATCTGTTCGCTATTTTCTGTGGAATTTTTTTTTCTGCGACTAAGTGACTAATAAAATTTTGGTCGACCAAGCCTCTTGTCATTGACTAGCGGCTGGTCAAATATTAAGGGGCAGCTCTAATAATGACTTTATTCAACAATTTCTTCTCTTCCGTGTCCGAATTCTGAAATTGGGGGCTCGTCCTATTTTTGTTTCTCAGATGAAACTACAAACCTTTTTGTCAGTAAAACAAGTTAATTTAAGCGTTATTCAGCTTATTGTTTGCATGGGGTTTTTACTTTGTTGGGAGAAGAAGTTGGTTGTGTGATGTCGTCAAAATTTGAATTGGACAAATTTACGAACACGCCCACACATGAACAATTTGATAAGTGGCGTAAAGATGATTTACTACTGATTGCTGACTTCTTTAATATCGTCGGCCCTCGTACTGTACTTAAAAGTGAGATTAAGAAGGTGTTATGCACTGAGCTCGTAAAACAAAAGATCTTACCGGAAGCACGTGTGGTTTCATATGTTGCTATTAACCTAGAAATATCTGAAGGTTTGGGTGTTGCTGAGGCGGAACTTAAAGCTGACGTAGTCTTTGGCATAGATCCTGTTCCCCCCTCTTTACAGGATGAGAAACTGTTGGATGTCCGCTTTAAGGAAGTAGAGCTGGAACTCTGTCGCAAACAATATCAAAGTCAGCTGCTACACGTCCAAGCTCTTGAGCTTGATACGCGGCGTGACATTCAACTGAAAGAGCTGGAGTTGAAGTTGGAGATATTCCGGGCCCAGTGAGTGCATCCTTTCCTCTCCCTGCAGTGTCGCAAAATTTGATATTAGTAAACAAATCTCGTTATTTCCGTTGTTCAGAGAGAAAGAAGTTGACACGCATTTTACTGTTTTTGAACGCATCGCAACCACATTACAGTGGCCTAGAAATATTTGGCCTTTGCTTTTGCAGTGCAAACTATTAGGAAAAGTACAGGAAGTGTGCTCTGCTCTAACATTAGAACAAAGTTTGGATTATGATGTGATTTAAATCATTGTTCTCATTAAAATACTGTTCATTCCTTTTTCAAAACTCTTCCTTGTCGTCATACTCCTTCAGGTTGTGCCTTTACCCTAGACGGGTCGTAACATGAAATTGGGGGCTCGTCCGGGATTTGAAACCGGGAACTCTCAAAAGAGTACACGGTGCTGCTGATGCAGGAGCTGGCGTTCTGATGTAGAACCTGGACGCACTGTGCAAAAAAGGACGCACATAAAACATGTCTGAAGATGTACATATGTACATAAAACATGTCTGAAGATTTCGACAGAGAGGATGACTTGCAATTTTTTGGTGAATGTATGTCGTAGACTAACACGGAAGAGAAGAAGTTGTTGAATAAAGTTGTTATTTTTGTTTTCTTTGAACACAAAAAGTATTCTCATAGCTCTATAAAATGAAGGTTAAATCACTGATGTCACATGGACTATTTTAACTATGTCCTCACTACCTTGCTGGGCCATAGAACGTTTCAGTTGTGTTGCTGTTTATGAAGAGTCGGAAAGCTTTCGGATTTCATCAAAAATATCTTCATTTATATTCCAAAGATGAACGAATTTCTTACGGGTTACGGCTTAAAGGTTATTGTCAACATTAAAACTTACAGATGTGGAAAAAGAAGATGCTGCCTTAAAAGACTGTCATCTTTGGTCTTATTCCTCTACTTCTCTGCCTGTCTGTAAACAGACTAGACTGTCTCAAACTGCTAAAGTCTGACAACAACAATAAGGAAGCCTGGCTCTGAGTATTAAGTTCTTTTGATCCAGGTCCTCAGCACTGATGAAAGTGTTCCTCACCAGCACTCTTGTGTACTGACAGTCTGCCCCCATCTACCTTGAACACCCACACAGACGAATACAAAGTAACTGAACTCCAGGTTCACAATGCTTATCTATATGTCAGGACTGTCTCACTACTGCCCTCTTATGGAGGCCACAGTGTCACGGTGTCACTCACCACCGAGTCTTCGGAAAGTGGGGCATCGCACATGTTTCTGTCTTCAGTGAACCGCTGAGCTCTGACCTCACACTCTCTCATCCTGGAAGCTGAAAAGCAGGTCACTTCTGTTTAACCTCTAGGCCACGCTACTCAGTCACCTCTGAGGATAGAAAGAGAAAGCCATTCAGCCAACTGATCAGGCACACAGACATGTGAAAGAAGCATTCATAAATAATGTAAGCCGTGCTAGGAAGAGCTCCGTCAGGTTCACAGCCTGCCGCTGTAGCTGAGATGGAGAACGAACACCTTGTGAAGCCGTGGTCGCTTGGATCTGAGAATGACATTTGCAGAAACAGAGGGAGGGAAGCTGAGGACAGAGAAGGAAAGGAGGCTGAGAGGGAAAATGACAGCATGATGGAGAGAGACCGAAAAGTGGGCAAAGTGAAAGGAGAAATGGGGATAAAAAGAAAGGGGGAGGGAAACGGCAATGGTATGGAGGCTGATTTAGCTCCTATTGAAGTGTTCCAGTGGTGCTCGGGGTTAAAGAGCAAAGTGTGATGGATACGATCTCATTAAAATGGGAAAGTGAGGCTTTAATTTCCTGCGCATGTTCCATCTTTATTAATGTCAGAAGCAGCAGGTAGTCAATTGCATTAGGCCTTCGATCACTGCCTGTGCGATGCCCCAATGACAAATATCAAGCCAGGGCATTGCTCTGAAGGAGATCGTTGTGAGTATCACTGGAACAAATTACTAACACATCACCGGGTCAAACCCGGAGACACGCACAGAACTCAAAAGTACAGCATGGGAATATGGCAATGTCAAAACTTATTGAGGTGCAAAATCACTTAAAGGGATAGTTTACCCAATATTGAAAATTCTGTCATCATTTACTCACCGTCATGTCATCCAAACTCTTCTGTGAAACACAAAATGAAATTATTGTTTTTCATTTATTTTTTTGGCCAAGTCAGTGGGGTCAAAAGTTGTTTTGGATCTCACAGACTTTTATAAGACTGTTTGTAAGATTATATTATATTATATTATATTATATTATATTATATTATATTATATTATACTATATTACTTGTAGTCCACTGTATGAAGAATGTGTGGGTATAATATGTCACAGTTTACTTTATTTTGCAATCCTCCCTTACTTGAATGAACTATACTGTCCTGCACCCACTAGTAAAAAACTGAATAACTGAATTTCTGGTGTCTGAATAATTCTTGGTCGGACTGTATATGTAAAGTATCTAGCATAAATAGGACGGTATTTAAAAAATGAAACTGAAAATCTAGGTGCACAAGTCATTATATCCATGTTCCATCTAAGGAGGGTTGCCAGATTTTCACAACGAAACCCACCCTTTTGCAACTCAAAACTAGTCCAGTCGCACAAGGTTTTTTTTTTTTGGTGCATTCCAGGGGCCAAATATCACATTTTGGGGGTTGCTTCAACCTGCAGACATGAAAAACATCTCACAGCAACAATGTTAAGTAGCCCAAATCCACAGGAAACCGCAGATATGGCAACACTGCATATAGGTTACCTGTTGTTTTCTTAAATGAAAACTATAGTATGTAACAGAAAATGTAACTTGTACATTGTACAAAAATGTAATTTAACACCTCCTTGCTTAATAAAGATAAGAGGTCAAATCTTACTCACCACATACAAGGTGAATCTTTTCATTTTTATTTTAAAATAACCAATTTATCATTGTCATTACAAGATCAGTTTATTTGTTCATTTGCAGTGACGATGATACATCTTGTGAATCTGATGGAAGTGGAGGCATCTGATGAAAGTAGAGGCACCTTCAGATGCCCTGCCTAGATATTGTTTTATGTAAATGTAAAACGTAAGGTGAAGATGGTAGAGGGAAGTGCCTATATGCAGCCACTCTGCTGGAACATTGAGACTGCTTCTCATTGAGATGTAGCCGGCCTGTTAAATCCACATGCTTTACGGCACTTGTCAGTTCGATTGATAGCTATACATTCACTTCTGCAGGTGAGGAGAGGGGTAAAGCATGAATTTCACGCACATATTTAATAACGCTGGTCACAAATCATCTGCAAGAACATGCATCACAGTATCCCATACAAGAAATCCAGGCAAATCTGGTGCTAGAGAAACGAGCGGCAGTCATCCGAACAAACTCATTTCCAATGCCACATTCTTTTTTAAAGTAGGAGACTAAACACCATTCTTCTAATGCAGGGGATGTCATCCATTGAATAGGCAAACACAAAGCCCTACATTCGAAATGCAGTCTATTCACACTACATTGCTTGCTAATATTTGTATAAAACTGTTATTTCATGTGGTTAATGTCATTCAGAGTAAGAAAACAGTGTCAACTGAAAGTGGTTAGGAGTGGAGTTTTTGCTTGTAGCGAGAAGTGTTTGTATTTTCATTCCCAGATGCTGCTCCATTACAAGACTAAAATGGACCTTAAAGGAATAGTTCAGCCAAAAATTTTAATTACCAAATGATTTACTTACTCTCTAGCCATCCTAGGTGCATATGACTTTCTTCTTTCAGATGAATACAGTCAGAGTTATATTTAAAAATGTCCTGGCTCTTCCAAGCTTTATTATAGCAGTGAATGGCTGTTGAGATTTTGAAGCCCAAAAAATATCCATCCATCATAAAAAGTGCTCCACATGGCTCTAGGGGGTTACTAAAGGCCTTTTGAAGTGAATGTAAGTATTTGTGTAAGAAAAATATCAATCTTTATAACTTTATTAACCGTAACCTATAGCTTCCGCTAAATGTCGTACACGTGTTCATGAGAGAGTGGCATTCCAGCGGATGACGTAGGACATAGGCATAGCGTAAGCTCTGGTGTGAAGCGACAAATGCGGAAATGCAGAGGAGAGAGCAAAACAAAACACTGGTCATGAATTAGAAGTACAAAGCGAGGGTTTGTAAAGGAAAATGTCTGAGAATTTTGATATAAGCGAAGAGGAGACTGGTTTTCCTTTGCATAGCATATTCTCACTTAAGCTTACGATATGCTTACGATTACGATGTCATCCGCTGGAACCCCACCCTCTTGTGAACGCACGTAAAAGAGTTGGCGGAAGCTAGAGATTATGGTTTATAAATTTATATTTATATTTAAAAAAAAAAAAAAAAACTACTTTCTTCAACAATTCGTCTCTTCCACATCATCCTAGTGGCATTTTTCGAGAGTATCCACTGAATGCAAACAGCTTATGCTGTTTAGTTTCAGCTGTGCCACGCAGATTTTCTGTTTATTTACACTTTGTTTTGAATGAAAACAATCTGTGTGGTGCAGCTGACACAGAACAGCATATGCTGTTTGCAGTCAGTGGATAGTCTCGAAAATGGCGCTAGGGTGATGTGGAGGAAACGAATTGTTGAATAAAGTCGTTATTTTTGTTTTCTCTGCGTACAAAGAAAGTATTCTCATAGCTTTGTATAATTACGGTTGAACCCCTGATGTCACATGAATTATTTTACCGGCCTCCTTGCTACGTTTCTGGATGTTGATCGTGTTAATTACATTGCTGTCTATGGGAGAGCCAGAGAGCTGTCAGAATGCATCAAAAATATCTTAATTTGTGTTCCAAAGGCGAACAAAGCTTTTACGGGTTTTGTACGACATGGGGGTAAGTGATTAATGACAATATTTTCATTTTGGGGTGAAGTAACCCTTTAATTTTGCTTCAAAATCTCAACAGCCATTCACCGCCATTATAAAGCTTAGAAGAGCCAGGACATTTTTTAAATGTAAATTTAAATTTAAATATAGCTTTGTAAAATTACGGTTGAACCCCTGATGTCACATGGATTATTTTACCGATCTTCTTGCTACGTTTCTGGATGTTGATCGTGTTAATTACATTGCTGTCTATGGGCGGCTCAGAGAGCTGCCAAAATGTATCAAAAATATATGACTTTGTGTTCCGAGAAGACGAACAAAGCATTTACGTGTTTAGAACGATATGGGGTTAATTGATTAATGACAAAATTTTCATTTTGAGGTTGAATAACCCTTTAATTTTGCTTCAAAATCTCAACAGCCATTCACTGCCATTATAAAGCTTGAAACAGCCAGGACATTTTTTAATATAACTCTGACTGTATTCATCTAAAAGAAGAAAGTCAAATACACCTAGGTTGACTTGAGGTAAGACTTGAGTAAATCATGGGGTGATTTTCATTTCTGGGTGAACCTTCCCTTTAATGCTCCATGACAAAAAATGTTTATTTGAATGAATGAATGAATGAATGAATGAATGAATGAATGAATGAATGAATGAATGAATGAGGTTGCCCACATTTTGATTACTCTGCCTTAAATAGTAACTTTTTGTGCAAACAAACAAAGCATTTCTAGTAAATCTGACTGCTGCTCTCATCAAAAATGAGTTATGCTCCTCCATCAGATCATCAGCAAGCAAATCAGTAAAAGAAATGACAGAGATGATGAGATGAAAGAGAAAGAGAGAATATAAACTTGCAGAAGGTAGATTTGTGCAGATTCTGCCAGCTAGAAGGCAGTTCTTGGAGGATGGCGTCCCAGGAGAGTTCCCGTCAACTTCTAACACATACCTCATTGATGAAGCACCGCCATAAAGGCTTCATAAAGGCTTCATAAATATGTATTATATTAGATACAGCTGCAGCCTAGATGACATTCTGCTTCATTTCGGGTCTCTGGTTTGAATGATTGCATGTCTTGTTTCAGAAGCCGATTCCAAAAGCCATGACGGTTTTAAAATTGGGCACAATCACAAATAAAAAATTTTTACATTGATCAAATGTTGTTTTAGGTACATTTCTGATGCCAGTTGTTATTGTTTTTACATAAAACTACGGTCACTTAAAGGCAGACCAGCTGAAATGCCTAAAGGCAATACATCAGAACCATGTCACACAGTATGAGGGTGTAATTGCTCTAATTTTGTAGCTATAGAGTCCCTCTGGAATACCTGACAAACCTGACCTCCTGTGTCATGATACTATACAGACAGCCCATAGGGAGAGGTCAGAGGTCAGGTCCAAGCTCAGGGTTGACCAAGCAGTGAGAGCTGAGTTTATGCAGCTGCCGTCTTGCCTGAACTGGCTTTTATCACACCCGTGACCTTTTTTTTGCAGAGCCACGGAGCAATGCTGCTCTACATGAAGGACTGGGCCACCTTTGAGACTATAAAGAGAAGAGATTTGCACATAAAAATATACAGAGTGCAACATTTTTAAAGGAAATAGTCCCCCAAAATGAACATTCTGTCATTACCTGTGCAACGTTTTTTTATTCTGGAAAACAAAATAGAAGAACTTTCAGAAGATAAGTACCAAAGTACACAAAAATGACAAATAACAACAACAAATGAACCTTTACTTTTCAAGCACATTCATTTATAGCTGAATCAAAACAATAGTTTGTTCTAACCCAATACTCAAAGGTTCACATTATAACTCCTCCAGAAAGGAAAATGACTTTGATTGTCTTGTCAAGGTGCATCCGTCCCTGTCCTCAGGCATGAGAGGAATGCTTTTGTTGCATAAGCGCAACAGAAAACCTTGCACCCCCAGCTCTGATCAAGTTCCTATAATGGATATATGTGCTTGAGTTCTCTCTGTAAGAGATGGCCTAAGGTTTATAGAGGACCATTGACTGGAGAACAATACCAGAGCTCACTTCTCTACCATGCTGGTAAAAGTAGCTGCACTCTAGCCACGGTGGGCCCCTGAAGAGGGTCTCTGGAGAGTTGCTCTGTGTTTGGACACCTGTTTGCATTTGGTTTTCCCTACTGAGTGGGAGAGAGGGGACTATTGTGACTGGCCACCCACAAGGCAGACTGCAAAACATCCACCACGCAAAGCAGAAGCGTCCCGTTTGATTATAGCGGTGTTGATCATGTCTGATTTTTTCAGAGTTTTGTTTGTTGGGAGCCACAGTCACAGCTGGAACTCTATGCTACATTGTTGTGTTCACTGGGAAATATATTCAAATGTGGAAGAAATCAATAGAGCCGTGCTCAAAGTAAGCGTTCTTAATTATTGGCCGTGACAGAGGAAGTATTGAATTTCTCCTGTTCTGTTGACCCAACACACTGCACTGACATTCTGCCTCCCAAGAGGGACTGGGCATCGCCACCAGCCTGCTGTGAGTGTGTGTGAGATGATCAGAGAGTTTGTGAGATGAGTGATGGAAAAGTCACCGCTATTCAATCCCTGAGAGCATTCATTCTCAATACAGAGCACTGGCAGGCATTACAGTAGCTTCACACAGCAAGGTTTTCACAGAGTTATACCTTTTTCCACTCATTCATGAAGCCTGAATTAAAATTAAATGGTTCTGCACTTCTCTGTAGTCACATTCACACATGTCGTTTTTCTATAGTCAGCCATTTAAAATTGCGCAAACATTCTGTGATATGCAGCTGTGTTCCAAAAAACTAGTAAGCTGCCTCAGAGATAGTATTTTATGACACACTCCTTGAAATACTGCATATTAAGATACTTCATAAAGTTCAAAGGTTCCCAGATTGCATTGCAATAAAAAAAAAAAATAATACATATAGCTGCAAGCAGCAATTGCCAGGGTTCAAGCGCTTTAAGACCCTTGAGCAATTATAGACATTTTGAGATGATTTTACCCAAAAAGGCTGAAAAATCAGAAATAAAATTACCAGAAATATTATTTAATGATTTATCAGTTTTGACCAATAGATGGTGCTGCTCTCAAATTGGTATGGTGTGGTTAACTAGGGGTGACGATGACACACATGTCATATGTCCTGACCACTAGGTGGCACTGTGCCAAAACTGTGCAGGTAACCTCAGGACATGGATGTTATAACAAACTCCAAGTTTGGTCTGAACACAGTAAAGCGTTGAGGAGATATGGCCTCATGTCCACTTTTGGAGAGCTCATCGTCAAATTCATTTGTGCGTTATTCGCAGACGTTTGGGTCTATCAAAAAGCTTTTGATAACTTTTTGTTAGGACCATCTAAAGATGGTCTGTATCCAATTTTGGTGAAAATTGTAAAAGTCTAACCATTTAATTAACAGTCTGACTGACAGCAGAGATTCTAGAGGCAAAGTTGTTCAGAATGAGGAGATCTAACATGATATGAATAACGTGTGTACATGTCAAACACCGTGTGATATACAAGGTGTATATATGATGTATATACACATGATAGTGCCACCTAGTGGTCGATTTCTTTCGAATTTCTCACAAGCCATGAGTCAAACAGGCCCACCAAGTTTCATTCCAATCGGCCTCCATTAACCTCGTCTAATAGGTGCTCAAAGTTAATTGGCTGATAGTTTCTCTTATAGT